>JAPYYL010000031.1:392589-425507 GCA_028534055.1 Eulemur mongoz
TTCTCCGTGGATTCACACCGCTGTTCCTGTGTGGGAGCGGTCCTCTAGCGTTGTGGCAGGTCCGGATCCACGGTTCCTCGCCGGAGCGCAGATCCAAGCAGTCACCGCCACTCCGCCATCTTCCCGACTCCTCAACTATTGTGTTTTTAATTTCACATTTGTTCATTGGTGGTATGGGAAAAGTGCTAACTTTTTAATATTAATTTTCTATCCTGCAACATTGTAATAATCACCAGGATTTTTTCTGTTTATTCCTTTGAATTTCCTATGTAGATGATCATGTCACATGTGAACAATCATTATACTTTTACTTCTTTTTCTTGTTCTATTACATTAGCTGGGACCAGCAATATGATGTTGAAAAGGAGTGGTGAGAGGGGACATCCTTCCCTACAGGTCATCCTTGCCATCCTGATCATAATGGAAAACAACTTCAAGTTTTGTGTCATTAAGGATGACATTAGCTGTAGGATATTTGTAGACATTCCCTATCAATTTGAGGAAATTCTCCTCTATTTTTTGTTTGTTGAGAGTTTTTATCATAATTTGGTATTGGATTTTATGAATTTTTTTTTCTGCACTTATTGATATAATTATGTTATTTTTATTCTTTAGCTTGTTGATGTGGTGGATTACACTAATTAATTTTTTAACATTGAACCAGCCTTGAATACCTGGCATTAATCCAATTTGGTTGTGATGTATAATTCTTTTTATGTATTGTTAAATTCAGTTTACTAATATTTTGTTGAAAGATTTTCATATCTATGTTCATGGGAGATATTGCTGTGTGGTTCTCTTTCCTTGTGATGTTTTCCTCTGGTTTTATTCCTAGGCTAATGCTGGCCTCATGAATGAGTTAGGAAGTATTCCTCTGCTTCTGTCTTCTGAAAGAGACTACAGAAAATTTCCATAACTTCTTCATAAAATGTTTGGTAGATTTACCAAACAGTGTATAATTTACCAGTAAATGCATCTGAGCCTGATGCTTTCTGTTTAGCCAAGTATTCATTATTGATTTAATTCCCTTAATAGGTATAGCCTTGCTCATATTGTCTGTTTCTTCTTATTGAGTTTTGACAGATTTTGTCTTTTGAGGAATTAGTCCATTTCATCAAGGTTGTATTAGGTTGATGTAGAAGTAATTGCAGTTTTAGCATTGTTGAATTTTGGTGTTTGATATTGGAATATATTCTTAAATGTGGTTATGTTATAAATCATTTTAATGCACATTTCTTGCTTTATGAATTTTTGCTAATGTTTTATTACTTTATTACTGTTTATTTTATATTTATTTTAGACTATAGAAATGATGTTAGGCAAAAAGCAAATTTGACTGAGTGTCTTATTTGAGTTCAACATTGTTCATAAAGCTGCAGAGAAAACTCTCAACATCAACAACGCATTTGGCCCAGGAACCACTAACAAACATACAGTACAATGGTGGTTCAAGAAATTTTGCAAAGGAGACAAGAGCCTTGAAGTTGAGGAGCGCAGTGGTCGGCCATTGGAGGTTGACAACGACCAACTGAGAGCAATCATTGAAGCTGATTCTCTTACAGCTACACGAGAAGTTGCCAAAGAACTCAATGTCAACCGTTCTATGGGCATTGGAAACAAACTGGGAAGGTTAAAAAGCTTGATAGTGGGTGCCTTGTGAGCTAACTGAAAGTCAAAAAGATTATTGTTTTGAAGTGTCATCTTCTCTTCTTGTACACAACAACGAACCATTTTTTGATTGGATTGTGACGTGGGATGAAAAGTGGATTTTATATAACAGCTGGCAATGACCAGCTCAGTGGTTGGATCGAGAAGACATTCCAAAGCACTTCCCAAAGTCAAACTTGCACCAAAAAAAGGTCATGGTCACTGCTGGTCTGCTGCCAGTCTGATCCACTGCAGCGTTCTGAATCCTGGCAAAACCATTACATCTGAGAAGTATGCTCAGCAATTTGATGAGATGCACCAAAAACTGCAATACTTGCAGCAGGCATTGGTCAACAGAAAGGGCCCAGTTCCTCTCAATGACAATGCTCAACTACACGTCAAACAATCAAAGCTTTAAAAGTTGAACAAATTGGGCTATGAAGTTTTGTCTCATCCACCACATTCATGTGACCTCTTGCCCACCAACTACCACTTCTTCAAGCATCTCGACATCTTTCTACAGGGAAAATGCTTCCACAACCAGCAGTATGCAGAAAATGCTTTCCAAGAGTTTGTTGAATCCCAAAGCATGGATTTTTATGCTACAGGAATAAATAAACTTATTTCTTGTTGGCAAAAATATGTTGATTGTAATGGTTTCTGTTTTCATTAAGAAAGATGTGTTTGAGCCTAGTTTTAATGATTTAAAATTCATGGTCTGAAGCTGCAATTACTTTTGCACCAACCTTAATAACTTTGCTAAGCATAGAATTGTTCATAGTATTCCTTTATTATCCTTCTATAGTGACGTCCCCTCTTTCATTTTTGACATTAGTTATTTGTGTCCTTCGGGAACCCAAGGCCTTGGGGCCACATGTGGCCTTCTGGATTCTTGAGTGCAGCCTTTAGACTGAATCCAGATTTTTTTTTTTTTTTTTTTTTTTTTTTGAGACAGAGTCTCACTCTATTGCCCAGGCTAGAGTGCCATGGTGTTAGCCTATCTAACAGCAACCTCAAACTCCTGGGCTTAAGCAATCCTAGTGCCTCAGCCTCCCAAGTAGCTGGGACTACAGACATGCACCACCATGCCCAGCTAATTTTTTCTGTATATTTTTAGTTGGCCAGATAATTTCTTTCTATTTTTAATAGAGACGGGGTCTGGCTCTTGCTCAGGCTGGTCTTGAACTCCTGACCTTGAGGGATCCTCCCACCTCGGCCTTCCAGAGTGCCAGGATTACAGGCATGAGCCACCGCGCCCAGCCTGAATCCAGATTTAACAGAACAAATCCTTTTTTTTTGCTCCCTATTTTATTTTTATTTCAGCATATTATGGGGGTACATAAGTTTAGGTTATGTATATTGCCCTTGTCCCCCTGCCCTTGCCTCCCCCACCCTCCCGGCCTGAGTCAGAGCTTGAAGCGAGTTCATCCCGCAGAGAGTGCTCATCGCACTCATTACGTATGTATGCACCCATCCCCTCTCCCCAACCCACATCTGCCCAACACCTGATCAATGTTATTCCTAAATGTGCTCTTAGGTGATGATCAGTGAAAAGCTTTCCCAGCCCTGGAAGCTTATTCATTTTATTGATCTTTTCAAAGAAACACCTTTTCCTTTTTTCTCTCTGATTACTTGTTTTAAATTTTATTGATTTCTGCTCCAATTTTTATTTCTTGTCTTCTGCTTACTTTGAGTTTAATTTGTTCTTCTTTTTCTGCTTTATATATGTGTTTATTTATTTAGAGACCAAGTCCAGCTCTGGCCAGGCTGGAGTGCATTGTTTTGATCAAAGCTCATTATAGCCTCTAACTCCTGAGCTTCGGCAGTCACCCTGCCTCAGCCTCTTCAGTAGCCTGGACTACAGGGGCACATCACTGCACCTGATTTCTTTTTCTACTTTCTTAAGGTAGAAAATTAGATTATTGGTTTTAGATTTTGTTTCTTTTCTTTTCTTCTTCTTTTTTTGGTTGCTCTTTTTTTTTTTTTTTTCTTTTGAGACAGGGTCTTTCTCTGTCACCCCGAGTAGAGTGTAGTGGCATCATCATAGCTCACTGCAACCTCGTACTTCTGAGCTCAAGCAATCCTCCTGCCTCAGCCTCCTGAGTAGCTGGGACTACAGGCCCACATCATGATACCTGGATAATTTTTCTATTTTTAGTAAAGACGGGTCTTGAACTCCTGACCTCAAGCAATCAATCCTCTCACCTTGGCCTCCCAAAATACTAGGATTACAGGCATGAGCACTGCACCAGCTCTTTTCTAATATATATACTACATTTCATTCTGTCAATTTTCTCTAAGAAATTTTTATGCATCTCACAAATTTTGATAACTTGTTTTTCTATTTTCATTTAGTTCAAATATCTTTTAATTCCTTATGTGATTTCTTCCTTGACTAATGTGTTATTTAGAAGTGCTTTGTTTAATCTTCACGGTTGAGGATTTTCTGGTTTTCTTCCTGTTATTGATTTCTAGTTTAATTCCATTATGGTATGAGAGCAGAGACTGAATTATTTGTATCCTTTTAAATTTGTTATGATGTGTTTTATGACCAAGAATATAGTTCGTCTCGGTGAATGCTATATGTATTAAGAACAATCAGTATTCTGCTGTTGTTGGATGAAGTAGTCTATACATGACAATTAGATGCAGTTGATTGATGGCATTGTTGAATTCAATATGTTCTTGCTGATTACCTGTTTGCTAGATCTGTCTATTTCTGATAGAGGGATGTGGAAATTTCTATCATAGTGGATTCGTTTATTTCTCTTTGCAGTTCTATCAGTTTTTCCTCATATACTTTGATGCTCTGTTGTCAGCATTTTTATGTCTTGGAGGATTGACCTCTTTTTCATTTTGTAATGCTTCTTCTTATCCCTGATAAACTTTCCTGCTTTGAAATTTGCCATGTCTGGAGTTAATATAGCTAGTCACATTTTCTTTTTATTAGTATTAGTATGGTATGTCTTTCTTCATCCACTTAATTTTAAAATAAAGGTAATAAAATATTGATCACTTCACATACTAATCTCCTTTCTGTGGCAAAAAACATTTAAAATCTGTTTTTAAAGTAATTTTCAAGTATACACTACATAATTATTATCTATAGTCATTATGCTGTAAAACAGATCTTCAGAGCTTATTCATCCTAATTGAAATTTTTTATCTTTTGACAACATCTCTCCTCCCTTCACCTCCCTGGCATCCACTGTTCTACTCTCCGCTACTATGAATTCAACTTTTTTAGATTCCACATATAAGTGAGACCATGTAGTATTTTTCTTTCTCTATATTACTTATTTCACATAGCATAGTGTCCTCCAGGTTTATCCATATTGTTGCAAATGACAGGATTTACTTTATTTTTAAGGCTGGATAATATTTCATTGTGCATATATATGTATATGTGTGTATATATCTACATATATATATGTGTGTGTGTATATATATATATATACACACACACCACATTTTCTTTATCCATTCATTCATTGACAAACACTCAAGTTGACTTAATATTTTGACTATTGTATAGGTATCTTCTCAGCCAACTGATTTCATGTACTTTGGATATATAACCAAAAGTGGGTTTGCTGGATCATATGGTCATTCTACTTTTAATTTTTGAAGATCCTCCATACATTTCCCATAATGACTGTATTAATTTTTATTTCTTCCAATAGTTTACAAGGGGTTCCTTTTCTCCACCTCCTTGCCAATATAACATCTGTTATCTTTTGACTTTTGATAACAGCTATTCTAGTAAGTATGAAGTGACATCTCATTCTGGTTTTAATTTTCACTTTCTTGATGATTACTGATGTTGAACATTTTTTCATATACCTGTAGACTATTTGCATGTCTTCTTTTGAGAAATGTCTATTCAAGTCCTTAGCCCCATTTTCAGTCAGGTTATTTGTTTTCTTACTATTGAGCTCTTTGTATAGTTTGGATTTTAATCCCTTACCAGATGTATGGTTTGCAAATATTTTCTGCCTTTCCATAGATTGTCTCATCACTTTGCTGATTATTTTCTTCATCAAGCAGAAGCTTTTTTTATTTGATATAATCCTATTTGCCTATTATTGCTTTCATTACTGTGCTTTCGGTGTCATATCCAAAAAATCGTTGCTCATATTAGTGAAAGATTTTCGCTTGTTTTCTTCTAGAAGTTTTACAGTTTGGAGCCTCATGTTTACATGTTAAAACACTTAAAAAAATTTCTATAGATTTGGAGGGTACAAGTGTTTTTGTAACATGGATGAATCATATCGTGCTGAAGTCAGGGCTTTCAGTACACTCATTACCAGAATATTGTACCTTGTACTCAAAAGGTGAGTTATTTTTCCTCCCCCCTCCCCCTGCAGACTCTTCCCTTCTCATTACAATGTCCTTTATGTCTTTTTGTGACTGTGTACCCATTGTTTAGCTCTCACTTATTAGAGAATACATGAGGCATTTGATTTTTCATTTCTGAGAAACTTCTCTTAGGACAATGGTCTCCAATTCTATCAAAGTTTCTGCAAAATACATTACTTCATCCCTTGTTATGGCTGAGTAGTACTCTATGTTGTACATATACCACATTTTTTTAATCCACTCATGAATTGATGGGCAGTTAGATAGATGCCACATATCTGCAATTGTGAATCATGCTGCAATATACATTCTAGTGCAGGCATCTTTTCAATAAAATGACTTTTCCTTTGGGTAGATACCTGGTAATGGCATTGCTAGATCAAATGGTAGGTCTACTTTTAGGTCTTTGAGAAATCTCTATACTTTTTTCCATTGAAGCTATACTTGTTTTCCATCCTATCAACAGTGTATAAGCATTCCCTTTTCCTTGCATCCATGCCAGCATCAATTGTTTTTTGACTTTTTAATAATAGTCATTCTGTCGGGTGATATCTCTTGTGTTTTTAATTTGCATTTACCTTATGATTAGTGATGTTGAGCATTTTTTCATATGTTTGTTGGCCATTTGTCTATCTTCTTTTGCAAAGCTTTTGTTCATGTCTTTTGCTCCTTTTTTAATGAGGTTTGTTATTTTCTTATGATATGTTTGAGTCTTTTTAATAGATTCTGGATATTAGCCCTTTCTTGGTTGTATAGTTTGGGAATCTTTTTTCCCCTTTTGTAGATTGTCTACTCTGTTAGTTATTTCCTTTGTTGTGAAGAAACTTTTTAGTTTAATTAAGCTTCACCTATTTGTTTTTGTTGTTTCTATATTTGCTTTATGGTCTTACTCATAAATTCTTTGCTTAGGCCTATGTTCAAAGAGTTTTCCTTATGTTTTCTTCTAGAATTTTTATGCTTTCAGGGCTTACAGTTAAGTCTTTAATCCATCTTGAGTTAATTTTTGTAAGTCATGACAGAGAGCGGTCCTGTTTCATTCTTCTGCATATGACTATCCAATTTTCCCACCACCATTTGAATAGGGCCTCCTTTCTCCATTGTATGTTGTTGTCTGCCTTGTCAAAGATCAGTTGGTTGTAGCTACATGGTTTTATTTCTGTATTTGAAGTGTTAAAACAGGTGATCCTGGCAAAGCCTCTGGTTTGGAAATCGCTGGAAGGCAACTGCTGCTAACCACCTGTATATGTGGACTACTAAGCTGACCACCCAATTCCTAACTGGTTCTCTAATACCACTTGTAGAAAGGGAGACCTGCATTGGCCTCTTGAGTATTCTAGCTAGGTTTCTGTGTGCCATTCTTGCCCATAAATAGAAACAATGCCTTTATACTTTCAGTAAGGTTGCTTTCATTTACTGTCCCAGAACAGACTTCCTTTCTTTCCCTTGTCATTCCTCCAGACACATGAAATGAAGATACTGGCATCTGCCTAAGTATGAACGTCTTCATTGAGCCACCCAAGCCAGACAATAAACTATCGGTGTCACATTGGATAAAGTCTAATTCACACCTGAAACTTATTCAAGAGATTTAGTATAAAAATGGATAGTGGCTAGGTCATATATAACAATAGACCTGTACTCACTATATCATTAGCAACCAGTTCAGTAACACAAACCATAACCTCTGCAGCAATCAACCCAAAATGGTTAGAACTTGCTCAATACCTGCTATCTTGTTTGTCCCTCCTCCAACTCTGGGCAAACCAAAGTCAACTGTACTCTGCACATCAATCACATGAAATTTCTTACTTTAAGTTAGCCAATGTCAGATTTTCCATGTTATAGCTCTCTTTTTTTTTTTTCATTTAAAGTTTTCCAGCTGCTCTGCTTGCCTTCAAAGTCTCTGTCAAACAACAGTGATGGTTGATGGTGGCTAATTCCTTTACTATAGTAAACTCTAAATAAATGGACTGTTTCAATGTGCTTTGTTTATCTCTACAGTTTTCCTGAAGGCCCTACTGGGAAATGGTCTGCATGGCAATAGAACTCCATCCTTAGAAGAGGTGTGTTCACTATAGAGATCTCTTCAGCCTCACTTCTATTGGCTTGTTAGGTCTGTGCCAGAATGGTAAGTCAGCATCAGGTCTGAACTCCACTCTCTTTAATTTGAGTTCCTCAGCTATTTACTCCCAAGTTGAAGCCTGGGTTTTGTTATTGGTTTGCATTTGTTTGACATCTTTGATGGGATCTGATCTTTCCCTCTTGTCCTTGTTTACTCTATTCTGTGCTTTCATTTTGTGTTGCACTGCCTAAAAGTATGTCACAAGGTAGACCACAGGGATACGCACTGTAAATCTACTGTCAAGGCTGGCCTCGGTCTCATGGACTGATGAGTTTGTAGCTCTCACCAGATTGCCACCCATTTGAAGAATTTCCCTACAGGTGAGATTCTCCTTCCATCTTGCTATTGTGTCCTAAGTACTTGGCTTTGCTCTAGAGAGCTCTCTCTCTGGTTTTCTGAGTTCCAGGAAGTTGAGTTTGTCAGGTCTTTGTTTGGAGGTGACTAGACGTTAGATTAAGGGTCTCAATCACAAAGTACATAGCATCACCTTTCACCAATTAATCCTACCCTTAAATCCTAGGGTCATTTACATCTAAATCATCTTTTTATCCAAAAAAAAAAAAAATTTTCCTGCTTCCTATATACACACTTGTTGCAATACTCATCCTTGAACATACCCCTCTAAATGGTATAACTTTCCAATAATGGTGTGGACCTTTAAACGATACTTAGAGAAACATTTGACTTAAATAAAATTGTTCATTTAGGAGGTGACTTAGAAAAGAAAGGAAATAATGTTCCTCAGCCCCAGTGAACAGCATTTTTTTCACTTGTTTCAGGGACCACCAAACAAAATTGTGAACAAAAATTGCTTCACTAATGAGTTCTTTGACAAAGCTAATGAGCAATTTTAAAAACTTAGGCAACAAGAAACTAATTTCTCTAATAAATCCTGCCCATTCTTATCCTCCAGTTGACTTCCTATACCCACTCATGTGCTTCTACGCTTGTCTTTCTGATAACTCTTCTTTCATACTTCATCACCTCTTTACACCTCTTCCTCTTGTCTAAATGATCACCTTTTTAAAATGACAGACCCCAAAATGCCAAGTACCTCAAAGCTCCATATCTCTTATGAGCCAGGTATCCAGACAACTTTAAAATTCAAAATTGGCCCTCAACTAAAATACTTATTTAAAAAAAAAAGTATCTAAAAACTTTTACAACAGTCTTCTTTCAAATGCATCTCCAGTTACCATATTTCTGCCTTACAAAACTAAGTGTTCAATTCAGATAAATGAGAATACTTCAAGAAAGGAAAAAGCACTCAAAATCCACTTTGTCGTTAGACACTTTAAATGGGCTGTGACAAACATCTCATGCCCTTTAGGAATGGTATTTTAAGACTTGTCTGCTCAAAAGACCCTAATTTTATAAAGCATCATGGCTGTAAGTTTCATCTCACATACAAACTTCTATGTGTGACCACCCTTAATTATTCAGGCCCTCATCTAGGGAAATTACTGATTTTTTTTTTTTTTTTTTTGAGACAGAGTCTCGCTCTGTTGGCCGGGCTAGAGTGCCATGGGGTCAGCCTAGCTCACAGAAACCTCAAACTCCTGGGCTCAAGCAATCCTCCTGCCTCAGCCTCCCAAGTAGCTGGGCCTAGCCTATTTATCTTGCATAACTTTGTGCCTCTTGACTATATTTCCTCATATCTTCTTTATCACAGTTTCTGGTAATCTCCATTCTACTCTATGTATGAGTTTGAGAGATTGACATTTTTAGATTCTACATATAATAAATATCATGCAGACTTTGCTTTTCTTTGTTGGGCTTATTTCAACTAGGGTAATGTTCTACAGGTTGCAAATAGAAGAATCTTCATTTTTAAAGTGGAATAATGTTACATTACATATTTATATAATGTTATACATATAGTTATATATATATATATATATATATATGGTGTATTTACACACACACATACATCCTACATTTTCTTCGTTCATTTGTTGATGCACACCTAGGTTGATTCCAAATCGTGGCTATGGTCCTGCAGTGGACATGGGAGTGCAGATACCTATTTGAAACACTGATTTTTATTTCCATTGGATATATATCCAGAAGTGTGAGACAGTTCTATTTTTGAATTTTTGAGACACTTCCACACTTTTTCTTAATGGCAGTATTAACTTACATTCTCAGCAACACTGTGCAAGGGTTCTCTTTTCTCCACATTCTCACCAATTCTTATCTTTCATCTTTTTGATAATATTTATTCTAACAGGTGTGAGGTGATATTTGTTTTTAATTTGCATTTTCCTGCTGTTGATCATTTGTGTGTCCTCCTTGGAGCAATTTCTATTTAGATCCTTTATCCACTTTTAAATTGTATTATTATTTGTTGTTGTTTGCTATTGAGTTCACTGTTGAGTTTCTAATATATTTTGAATATTAACCCATTATGAAATAAATCGTATTCAAATATTTTCTCCCATACTGTATATTGGATTTTTAACTCTACTGAGTCCTTTGCTGTGCATAGGCTTTAGTTTGATGTAATCACATTTGTATATTTTTAGTTTTGTTGCCTGTGTATTAGGGTCGTATTCAAGCAATCATTTCCTAGACCAATGCCTAAAAGCTTTTCTTCTTTCTTTTCTTCTATTTGTTTTACAGTATCAGGTTTTAGTCTTTAATTCAATTTTAGTAACTTTTCATATATGGTGTGAGATAAGAATCCACTATCATTCTTTTCATGTGGATAACCTGTTTTTTCCAAAACCATTTATTAAAGAAACTGTCATTACTTTAGTATGTGTTCATAGCATCTTTGTAAAAGATCAGTTGACTGGTAAATATGTGAATATATTTCTGGGCTCTCTGTTTTTATTACACTGATTTATATCTCTTTTTATGCCAGTACCATGCTGTTTTGATTACTGTAGTTTTGCAGTATAATTTGAAGCCAGGTAGTCTGATGTTCCCACCTTTGATCTTTGTTGATTAAGATTTTTTGGCTATTCTGCATCTTTTGTGGTTCCATACAGACATTAGGAAATTTTTTTCTGTTTCTGTAAAAAATAGGCATGGAATTTTGACATCGAATCTATAGGTTGTTTTATATAATGTGGGCATTTTAATACTACTAATACTATCAGTTCACAAACACTGTATATCTTTCCATTTTTTTGGTATCATCAATTTCTCTTGTGAACATTGCATAGTTTTCAGTGTATAGATTTTTCACCTCCTTGGCTAAATTTGTTCCTTTTTTTGTAATTTTATTTTATTTCAGCATATAATGGAGTTACAAATGTTTAGGTTAAAGATATTGCCCTTGACTGACCTGAATCAGAGGTTCAAGTATGTCCATCCTCTAGATGGTGTGCACTGCTCCATTAGGTGTGAATTTACTCATCTTCTCCTCCCACCTCCCATCTTCCCCAAAACCAATGAATGTTATTACTATATGTGCGCCTAAGTGTTGATGAGTTAAAACCAATTTGATGGTGAGTGCATGTGGTGCTTGTTTTTCCATTCTTGGGATACTTCACTTAGTATATGGGCTCCAGCTCTATCTAAGATACTATAAGAGATCCTAGATCACTGTGGTTTTTTGTGGTTGAATAGTACTCCATGCTATAGATATACCACATTTTATTAATCCACTGATGCATTGATGGGCACTTGGATTATTTCCACATCTTTGCAACTGTGAATTGTGCTGCTATAAACATTTGAGTGCAGATGTCCTTTTCATAGAGGGTCTTTTATTCTTTTTGGTAGATGCCTAGTAATGGGATTGGTAGATCTACTTAAATTGCTTTGAGTTATGTCCATATTGCTTTTCACAGAGATTATACTAGTTTGCAGTACCACCAGCAGTGTACGAGTGTTCCTATCTGTCCACATGCATGCCAACATTTATTGTTTTGGGACTTTTTGCTAAGGGCCATTCTCACTGGAGATAAGTGATATCTCATGGTTGTTTTGATTTGTATTTCCCTGATGATTAGAGATGTTGAGCATTTTTTCATATGTTTATTACCGATTAGTCTTTCTTCTTTTGAAAATTTTCTGTTCATGCACTTTGCTCACATTTTGACAGGGTTGTTTGATTTTTTCTTGCTGATTTTCCTGAGTTCTATATGGATTATAATTTTCAGCCCTTTATCGGATGTGTAACATGTGAATATTTCCTCCCATTCTGTAGGTGGTCTGTTTGCTCTCATGATAGTTTCCTTGTCTGTGCAGAAGCTTTTTAATTTGATCAGGTCCCATTATTTTTATTTTTGTTGTTTCTGTGATTGCATTTGGAGTTTCTTCATAAATTCTTTGCCTAGGTCTATGAGAGCTTTTCCAACATTTTCTCTAGAATTCTTAATGTTTCATGTCTTAGCTTTAAGTCTGTCATCCACTGTGAGTTGACTTTGTGAGAGGTGAAATGTGTGTATCCTGTTTCAGTCTTCTACATGTGGCTATCTAGTTTTCCCAGCACCATTTATTGAATAAAGATTCTTTTTCCCAGTGTATGTTTTTGTATTCTTTGTCAAAGATTAGATGGCTAGATAAGGATGGTTTTATATCTGGGGTCTCCATTCTGTTCAGTTGGTCTGTGTCTCTGTTCTTGTGCCAGTACCATGCCATTTTAGTTACTATAGCCTTGTAGTGCCACTTAAATTTTGGTAAATTAATGCCTCAAAATTTTTTCTTTTTGCTTAAGATTATTTTTGCTATACAAGGTCTTATCTGGTTCCAATAGAAGCATAGCATTATTTTTTTCTTTATGAAAAATGATGTTGGTATTTTAATTGGGATTGCATTGAATTTGTAGATAACTTTGGGCAGTATAAACATTTTAACAATGTTGATTCTGCCAATCCATGAGCATGTTATCCTTTTCAACCTATTTACATCCTCTGCTCTTTCCTTCCTTGCTGTTTCATAGTTGTCTCTGTAGAGGTCTTTTACCTCCTTAGTTAAATATATTCCTAGGTACTTTATTTTCTTTGTTGCTATTGTGAAGAGTATTCTTGATTCTTTTATGTAGTGAATTACATTTATGGATTTGTGTATCTTGAACTATCCCTGCATCTCTGGGATGAAGCCCACTTGGTCTTTATGGATTATTTTATGATAAGCACCTGAATTTGGTTTGCTAGGATTTCCCTGAGAATTTTTGTATATATATATTCATAAGGGATATTGGTCTGTAGTTGTCTTTTTTTGTTGCCTTCTTTCCTGGTTTTGATATCAGGTTGATATTGGCTTCATAAAATGTATTGGGGAGGATGCCTTCCTTCTTGATGTTGTAGAAAATTTTCTGCAGGATAGGCAACAGTTCTTCTTTGTAGGTCTGGTAAAATTCGAGTGTGAAACCATCTGGTCTGGGGCTTTTCTTTTAGGAAGGTTTTTTATTGCTGTTTCAATTTTGGTATTTGATATTGGTCTCTTCAGGAATTCTATTTCTTCCTAATTGCGCCTAGGAAGGTTGTGTGTTTTGAAGATTTTGTCCATTTCCTCCACATTTTCCAGTTTATGTGCAAAGAGGATTTTATAGTATTCATAGATGATATTTTGTATTTCCGTGGAATCAGTTTTAATTTCTCCTGTTACATTCCTGATGGAGATTATTAGAGTTCTTTCTTTTCCGCTTCTCCTTAATCTAGCCAGAGTTGTGTCAATTTTGTTTATTTTTCAAAGAACCAACTTTTTGTTTTATTAATCTTCCATATAGTTTTTATTTTCAATTTCATTTACTTTTTCTCTGATCTTTGTTATTTTATTTATTCTGCTGGGTCTGGGATTGGGTTGCTCATCCTTTTCTATTTATTTAAGATGATTCATTAAATTTTTTTGGCATATTTCTTTCTTTTGGATGTAGGCTTTTATGGATATAAATTTTTCTCTCAGGTGTGCTGTAGCTGTGTCCCACAGATTCTGATAACGTGTGTCTCCTTTGTCATTTAGTTCGCAGAATCTTTTGATTTCCATCTTGATTTTCTCCTTAATGGATAGTTATTCAGCAAAAGTTTGTTTAGTTTCCATGACTTTGTGTGGAGATGAGAATTCCTCTTTGAGTTTATTTCTAATTTTATTCTACTGTGGTCTGAGAAGATGTATGGTATAATTTCTAGTTTTTTAAATTTTTTTGAGACATGCCTTGTGACCTAGGATATAGTCAGCCTTAGAAAATGTCCCATGAGCTGATGAGAAAAACATATATTCAGTAGTTTTTGGGTAGAATGTTCTGTAAATGTCAGTCTGACCCATTTGTTTTAAAGTTATGTTTAAGTCCATTTTTACTTTGTTCGTTTTCTGTTTGGAGGATCTGTCCTATTCTGTCAGAGGGCTGTTGAAGTTTTCAGCTATGATGTTGTTGCTGTTTATCATTTTCTTTAGATCAAGTAGGATTTGCTTTACGAATCTGGGTGCACCTCAGTTAGGTGCATACATATTTATAATTGTTATGTCTTCTTGTTGAATAGTTGACTTTACCATTACATAATGAGCTTTTCTTTGTATGTCACTTGTTTCTTTCACCTTACACCTTGTAGAAAGATCTCTTCAGTGGATACTTTGTTCAGTCTGATGATGGCATGATGTGGTGTCTTCCTATTTGTAATGAATCTCTCAGGGTTCCTTTTGGCTTCTTATAGCTGCATTATCTAGATTTTTAGCAAGATCTGGGACATTTTCCTTTATTTATCCAACCCTTGTGTATTTTCTTTTTCACTCTCAGGGATGCCTATGATTCTCACGTTAGGCCTCTTCACATAATCCCACATTTCTTTTAGACTTTGCTCTTTTCTCTTCTGTCACTTTAGTGTTCTGAATTTGGTTTATGTCTATTGCTAGAGAGATGGTGTTCCCCTTTGGGGTATGCTTTCCATTTGATTCTTCATACTTCCAGAGTCCTTTTGTTGATTCTTTCCCATCTGGATCAGCTGTTGTTTCTTACTTTGAGATTTTCATTGGGATAATGACATGCCCTGTTTAGTCTCTAAGCCAGTAAATACATGGTGTTTATGGGTGAAATTTGACCTTACCCTGTGTGATGAGTCAGTAGATGCAGTAAAAGTGTGTGCAAATTGACCTCCCTCTCAGTAGGTGGTGCTTGCTGAGAGAAGCAAGCTGCAGTGTTGTTTTTGGGTCCTGTAACCAGCTGTTGTTCCTCTAGAGAGGCACTCTAGCGTCTCAGGTGGTGGGTGCAGCCCTCGGACTCTCAGGTGTGTCCTTATTCTCCACCTCAGTAGGGCAGATTGGGGAGTGAATCTGGGCAGAACTGCATTGGGTGAACCTGTCCTGAAGCTCCACAAATGTTGTTAGCAGGGGTCAAAGTTCTGTTCTCTGCTTCTGGGTAAAGCTGATAGGGAGGGGAAGAAATGGCCCCTCTCAGCTGAAAGTGTGTGTGTGGGGATAGGGCTGTCTGAGACCTGCAGTCTGGAGCAAGCCTTACTCCTTTCCACTTTCCCCTATTCCACTGTTTCTCCTGGGCCTCTGCCAGAGGCAGGACTTTAAACTAGTGGATATCCCCTGGCTGTGATGCAGGCTGGGAGGTTCCCTTCCCAGGATGACAGCCTCAGGTGGGTGCATGGCCCTCCTATGGGAGGAGGATTGTCCCTCAAGCACGCTAATCTGCCCCTGAAGGAACATACATTTTAGTAGACTCGTTCAGAAACATCCTTTCTGTACCCTGGGGGCAATGTGATTGAGTGACCCCTGGGTGTACAGGATGTGGTCTGCAGGCCTGTCCCCTAGGACCTGGAGATCAATCCCTGACTCTGCCAGAGAAAGGAGTGCTGTTCTCAAGTCAACCATAGGTTGACCAAGCCAGATCAATGTGTCTCCACCTTGGGATTTGCCCCAGTCTGCTGGAGTCACCAGGCAAGTGGCACCTGGGAGGGCTGGCAGGTAGGGAGCGCACAGTCTGTGTACCCCTCAGTCCACTGTAGGGAGCCAAAATGAAAGCTCCCATTACCTGCAGATGCCTCCAGGTGGTGGCTAAATTGTCTCTCTCAGCAGCTGCAGGAAGGGGGAAGGTGGAGAATGAAGCAATGTGTCTCCTGTCAATCACCTCTGTCTGCACCCACAAGGTGCCCCAAGGGAGCTGGGAGCCTGGTTCCCTCTCCACAAGAGTCTTACCACTGAATGGCCCCAGCTGTCTCTGGTCTGATGTTGGCAGTTCTCTCCAACTGCTTAGGAGCCCACCAGCCATCTGAGATGGAATAGATGGGAAATTTAACTGCTCCACCTACCCTTGTCACTGGTCTCTAAGCCTCTCCAGGGCCTTTCTCCTTCCAGTTCTCCTCTGCAACTTCTTCCCGTGGAGACTCCTATAGTCTCAGGCCTTCCTTCAGGCCTTTCAACCCTTCCTTCCAACTCTCATCAAATCTATGTTTGTCTGCCTGTTTTTTTTTTTTTTTTTTTCACTTTCTTCTAAAATGTGTCTTTCTTTCAGACACACTCTGGCTGCAGGTTTTTCTCATCTGCCATCTTTACCATCCCCTTTTTCTGTTAAATTTATTCTTAATTTTTTTTTAAACTACTGGGAGTTGTGTTGACTATTTTGGTTTCTTTTTTGGAGTTCATTGTTAGTGTACAGGAACATTACTGATTATTTTTTAGTAGTTTTTAAAAATTGAGAAATCATAATTGTACATAGAGTAAAAAAATGATTTTTTTGAAACATGTAATGTACAGTGATCAGATCAAGGTAATTAGCATATTCCTCATCTCAAACATTTATCCTTTTTTTGTTGAGAACATTCAATATCCTCCTCTAGTTATTTTAGACTACATATAGTACATTATTATTATTATCGTTGTTTCAATTTTAGAATATTATGGGGGTTCAAACATTTTGCTTACATATGATACCTTTGGTAAGCCCAAGCAAGGGCTACAAGTGTGCCCTTGCCCCATACAGTGTGCTCTGCATCCATTAGTTGTGAGTTTACCCATCCCGACCCCCCATTCTAACTGTCACCCAATGAGTATTATTACCATGTGAGCACCTTGCTGTGGATCAGTTAGTACCAATTTGATAACAAGTACATGTGGTACTTGTCTTTCCATCCTTGTGATACCTCACTTTGAAGGATGAGCTCCAGGTCTACTGAGGATAATATAAGAGGTGCTAGTTCATGGGTTTTTTGTTTGTTTGTTTGTTTTTTCTAGTTGAGTAGTATTCAATAACATACATTTGCCATATTATATTATCCACTCATGTATCACTGGGTACTTGGTTTGTTTCTACATCTTTGCAACTGTGAATATTGCTGCCATAAACATTCGAGTGCAGATGTCCTTATTATAGAATGTCTTTTTTCCTTTGGATAGATGCCTAGTAGAGGGATTGCTGGATCAAATGGTATTCCTATTTTTAGCTCTTTGAGATATTTCCAAATTATTTTCCATGGGGGTTGCACTAATTTACAGTCCCACCAGCAGTGTAAGAGTGTTCCTATCTCTCCACATCCATGCCAGCATTTGTTGTTTTGGGACTTTTTCTTAGAGGCCATTCTCACTGCAGTTAGGTGATATATCATTTTGGTTTTCATTTGCATGTCCCTAATGATTAGAGATGTTGAGCACTTTTTTATATGTTTGCTGGCCATTATTCTTTCTTCCTTTGAAAAGTTTCTGTTCATGTCCTCTGTCCATTTATTGATGGGCATATCTCATTTGTTCTTGTTGATTTTTTTAAGTTCTGTATAGATTCTTGTTATGAGTCCTTTATGGGATGTGTAGAAGGTAAATATTTTCTCCCATTCTGTAGGTTATCTATTCACTCTAATGATAATTTATTTGAGTGTACAATAGTTTTAATTTGATTAGGTTATGTTTGTTTATTTTTATTGTGCTGTGATTGCTTTGAGTATCTTCTCCACGAATTCTTTGCCTAGGCCAATGTCTAAACGAGACTTCTCCAGATTTTCTTCCAGAATTCTCAAGGTTTCATACCTTAGGTTTAAGTCTGTTACATATTGTAAGTTGATTTTTGTCAGAGGTGAGAGGTGGGCGTCTAGTTTCAATCTTCTGCATGTGGATATCCAGTTTTTCCAGCACCACATATTGAATAGATATTTTTTTTTTCACATATTGAATAGATATTCTTTATCCGAGTGTATATTTTTTGCCTGCTTTGTCGAAGATTGGATTAAAATATGGGAATGGTTTTATATCTGGGATCTCTGTCCTATTCCAAGGGTCTATATCTCTGTTCTTGTACCAGTACCGTGCTGTTTTGGTTCCTATAGCCTTGTAGTAAAGTTTGAAGTCTGGCAGACTGATGCCTCCCAATTTGTTCTTTTTGCCTATGATTTCTTTGGCTATATGAGATCTTATCGTGTTTCAGATGAAGCATGGAATAATTTTTTCTAAGTCTTTAAGGAATGACGATGGAATTTTTATAAGTGTTTTATTAATTCTTTAGATCATTTTAGATAGAATGGACATTTTAACAATATTTATTCTACCAATCCATGAGGATGGTAGGGATGTCCATCTGTACACAGCTTCTACAAATTCTTTTCTCAGTGTTCTGTAATTCTCTCTCTGTCTTCCTCTCTCTTTGTCTCTCTATGTATATACCACCTCTTTCATTAAATATATTCTCAAATATTTAATTTTCTTTGATGATATTGAAAAGGTGTTGTGTCTTTGATTTGATTTTCTGCTTGGCTGTTATTGGCGTATATGAACGCCACTGCTTTGTGTGCATTCATTTTGTATCCTGAGACTTCACTGAATTCATTTATCAATTCCAGAAGTCTCTTGGTTGAATCCTGATATTTTCTAGATGTAATAGCATATCGCCCTATTCACTGTGAACTTGGCTGTGAGTTTATCATATATGGCTTTAATATTTTAAAGAATATCCCACCTATGCCTATTTTGTTAAGTCTTTTTTTATCATAAAAGTGAGCTGGATTTTGTCAAATGCTTTTCGGCATCTTTTGAGAGAATCATATGTTCTTTATTCTTGATGTTATTTATGTGGTGAATTGCATTTTATAGATTTGTGTATGTTGAACCAGGCTTGCGTCTCTGGGATAAAGCCCATGTGGTCATGTTGAATTATTGTTTTGATGTGCTGTTGGATTCGATTTCCTAAGATTTTGCTGAGAATTTTTGCATCTATGTTCATGAGGGATACTGGTCTGCTGTTTTCTCTCTTTTCTTTTCTTTTTTTTTTTCTTTGTTATATCCTATCCTGGCTTTGGTATCAAGGTGATATTGGCTTCCTAGAATGAGTTGGGAAGTATACCATCCTTCTCAATGTCTTGGAATAATTTCTGCAATATAAGTATGAGTTCTTTTTATGTTTGGTAAAGTTCTGTTGTGAATCCATGTGGTCCAGGACTTTTTCTTTGGCAGATTTTTTATTGCTGCTCCAATTTCTGCACTTGATACTAGTTTGTTCAGGAATTCTATTTCCTCCTGATTGAGTTTAGGAAAGTTCTGTGTTTCCAAAAATTTGTCCATTTCCTCCATATTTTGTAGTTTTTGGCATAGATTTTTATAGTATTCAAAGATAATGTTTTGTATTTCCATGACATCTGTAGTGACTTCTCCTTTTTGATTTCTAATTGAAGTTATTAAAGTTGTTTCCATTGTAGTTCTTCTCAATCTAGCAAGAGGGCTATCAATTTTGTTTCTTTGTGAAAAACCAGCTTTTGCTTTTACTGATTTTCTGTTGTATACTTGTTTTGTTCTTAATTTTTTTAGTTCTGTTCTGATCTTAGTTATTTCTTTTCTTCTGCTACATTTAGAGTTAATTTTCTCTCCTTTCCCAGTTCCTTGAGATGGCTTATTAGTTTGTTGAATTGTGAGCTTTCTGTTTTTTGTATGTGAGCATTCAATGTTATTAGTTTTCATTTTAGGAATGCTTTTGCTGTCTTCCACAGATTTTGATAAATTGTGTCCCTATTATCCTATTATTTACTAATTTATTTATTATTTCTGCATATTGTTAGGGTACAAATGTTTAGGTTACATATATTGCCTTTGCCTCACCCCAGTCAGAGGTGAGTCATGTCTCCCTGCACCCATTAGGTGTGAATATACCCATTCTCTTCTCTCCCCTCCCACCTGCCCAACACCCAATGAATGTTATCACTATATCTGCACTTAAGTGTTGATCAGTTAATACCAATTTGATGGTGAGTATGTGTGGTGCTTGTTTTTGAATTCTTGTGACATTTCACTTAGTATAATGAGTTCCAATTTTATCCAGAATAATAAATGTTGGTATGGATGTCAAAAGACAGGAACCCTCATACACGGATGGTGGGACTGCAAATTAGTACAACCTCTGTTGAAAGTAATGTGGAGATACCTGAAAGAGCTTCAAGTAGAACTACCATTTGATACAGCAGTCATATTACTGGCATTTACCTGTTATCAATTAGTTCGAAGAATCTTTTGATTTCCATCTGGATCTTCTCATTCACCTAGTAATTTTTCAGCAATACAGTGTTTAGTTTCCATGATTTTGTGAAATGGTGAGTGTTTCTGTTAGAAATAATCTCTAATTTTATTCCATTATGGTTTGCGAAGATACATGGTACAATCTCTGGGGTTTTTTTTTTTTTAATTTTTTGAGGTCTGATTTGTGGCTTAGTATTTGATTGATTTTGGAGAAAGTTTCATGAGCTGGTGGAGACGAATGTATACTTAGTTTTATCTAGGTGCAATGTTTTGTAGTTGTCTGTTAGACCCATTTGTTTCTAGAGCTCTGTTTAAGTGCAATGTTTATGTGCTTACTTTCTGTTTGGATGATTGGTCCAATTTAGTCAGTGGAGTGTTGAAATCCCAGCTACTATGGCATTTCTGTTTGTCATGGTATTTAGATGAAACAGGGTTTTCTTTATGTACCTGGATACTCTCTGTTGGCATAGATATTAAGAATTGTTAAGACTTCATGTTGGATTTTTCCTTTCCCCATTACATTGTGACCATCTTTGTCTTTCTTTACTTTTCTATTTTAAAGTTCATGTTGTATGAAATAAGTATCACTATCCTCACTCTCTTTTGGCTTCCGTTTGCCTGGAAATTTGTTTTCCAACACTTGACCTTGAGTCTGAAAGCAAGTTTGTGGGTTATATATGTTTCTGGGAAACTCGGAGACTTAGCTTCTGATCTTTTATTCACTCACGTAGTCTAGTCTCTTCAGGGCACAATTCAAGCCATTCACATTTATTGAGAGGATTGATATTTGGGGTAGATTTCTACTCACATTGCTGGGTAATTCTTATTGTTTTCTTTTACCTCTTGAGCCATTGTGAAATCCAGGTTCTGGACTTTTGGTTTTGCTTTGGTGTGTGCATAATGCTTTTCAGTGTAAATGCAGGTCTGAGTACTTTCTGCAGGGCAGGTCTGGTCTTCTCAAATTCTATCAGTGATTGCTTGTCTTAGACAGTCTTTATTTCTCCCTCACAGGTGAATCTGTGTTTTGCTTGTTAAAGAATTCTAGTTGAGATGTCTGAAGTAAGTCTGACACATTTTCCTTTATAGGTTATCAGCTGTTTTCATCTTACTGCTCGAAGGATTGCCTCCTTGGTGTTTACTTTGGCCAGTCTAATAATTATGTGATGTCTTTTTTTTTTTTTTTTTTTTTTGAGACAGAGTCTTGCTTTGTTGCCTGGGCTAGAGTGAGTGCTGTGGCATCAGCCCAGCTCACAGCAACCTCAAACTCCTGGGCTTAAGCGATCCTACTGCCTCAGCCTCCCGAGTAGCTGGGACTACAGGCATGTGCCACCATGCCCGGCTAATTTTTTTTCTATATGTATTTTAGTTGGCCAGATAATTTCTTTCTACTTTTAGTAGAGACGGGGTCTCACTCTTGCTCAGGCTGGTCTTGAACTCCTGACCTTGAGCGATCCACCCGCCTCGGCCTCCCAGAGTGCTAGGATTACAAGCGTGAGCCACCGCGCCCGGCCGTGATGTCTTGATTGCCTTTTCACATTGAGTCTCCCAGAAGTTCTGTGTGCTTCTTGTATCTGGATATCTAGATTTCTGGCCAGGCCAGGAATATTTTCCTCCAGTATTCCAAGAAATAGATTTTCCAGTCCTTGGGTACTTTCTTCTTCTCTCTCCATCATGCATATAATTCTTATGTTTTGTTTCTTTACATAATCCCACATTTCTTGTATGTTTTGTTCTTGTCTCTTACTTGTGTGTTCTTTTTCTTCATCTGATTTGTTTAGGATATAGGCATTATCTTCAAGTTCTGAGATTCTCTTTTCTGCCTGATGCATTCTATTTTTAAGGGTTTGTACTCAAAGACTCCATTTCTCTATTTCCCTTTCTCTCTATATACCCACAGACTCTTAGTTTTTTCTCTTTTTTATAATAGCCATTCTAACAGGTGTGAGGTGTGATCTCATTCTGGTGTTAATTTGTATTTCCTCTCTAATGAGTGGTGTTGAGCATGTTTTCATTTACCTCTTGGTCATTTGTTTGTCTTCTTTTGAAAAATGTCTATTCAAGTCCTTTACCTATTTTATTGTGTTGCTTTATTACTACTGAATTGTTTGAGTTCTTTATATATTTTGGATAACACCACTTCTCAGTTGCGTGGTTTGCACATATTTTCTTCCAATCATAGAGTTTATCTTTATTTGATTATTATTTCCTTGTTATTCACAGGTGTTTTAATTTGGTCCAATACCATTTGTTTTTTTGTACTTTTGTTGCCTACACTTTTTGGGTCATATTAAAAAATTTCTAGCTCAGACCAATGTCATAGTACCTTTCCCCTATGTTTTTTTTCTAATAGTTTTACCATTTGTGGTCTTACATTTAAGTCTTTCATCGATTTTTTGTTCTTTTTTGTAAATGGTGTTAGCTAAGGGTCACAGGAGAGTGTTTTAGTTAGTAGATAATTTGTAGTATATTTTGAAGTCAGATAATATTATACCTCCTTGTTTGCTCAAGATTATATTGGCAATTTGGGATCCTTTGATGTCTTTCTATTTTCTCTCAAAATATTACTATTGTTTCTTCTATTCTGTGAAAAATGACTTTGGGATTCTCTTTTTTCTCCAGAGACTCTGTGGTGGAGGCTGTAGTGCAGTGTCCATACCATAGGTCACTGCAGCTTCAAACTCCTGGGCTCAAGTGAGCTTTAGCATCCTGAGTCACTGGAACTGCAAGTGAAAGCTACTAAATGAACTAATTTTTCAAAAACTTTCGGCAGACAGATCTTGCTCTGTTGCCCATGCTGGTATGGTGTTGAACTCCTACCCTTGAGTTCAAGGGTCCCTCCTCTGAGGCCTTCCAAAATGTTGGAGTTACAGACATGAGCCACTATTCTCAGCCTCATTGGAATTTAGGTAGGCATTGCTATGAACCTGTGCATCACTATGGATAGTATAGAGATTTTATTAATTCTTCCAGTATATAAATGTGGGTACCTTTACTTTTGTCTGTCTTAAATTTTTATCATCAATACTTGATATTTTTTCAGTGTGCACATCTTCCATTCCCTTGGTTGAATTTATTCCTAAGTGATTTATTTTAGTGCTACCACAAAGCAGATTATTCCTTTGGTTTGTTTTTGGATAGCTCATTATTACTGCATAGAAATGCCATTTTTTGCAGAATTTGATACTTTATTTTATTTTTATTTAATCGTATTATGGGAGTACAGGTTATGTATATTTGCTTTGGTCTACCTGAGTCAGAGCTACAAGAGTGTCCATCCACCAGACAGTGCACACAACACCATTTAAGTGTGAATATAACCATCCCTTCCTCTCCCCTCTAACCTGCCCAACACCTCGTGAATGTCACTACTGTATGTGCACATAAGTGTAGATCAGTTAAAACTGATTTGATGGTGAGTACATGTGATGCTTGTTTTTTCCAGTTTTGTGATACGTCAGTTAGTAAAAAGGGCTCAAGCTCTATCTGGGATAATACAAGAGGTGCCAGATCAACATTATTTTTTTTGTGGCTGAGTAGTACTTAATGGTTTATGTATACCACATTTTATTGATGCATTAATGTATTGATGGGCACTGGGATTATTTCCACATCATTGCAATTGTGAATTATGCTGCTATAAATGCTCTGCTGCAGATGTCTTTTTATAGAATGTCAAGATACCATTTGAACCAGCACTCCCATTACTGAGCTCAGTAATGGTAGTGCTGAAAAAATGGTAGTTCTACTTTTAGCTCTTTCAGGTATTTCCATATTACTTTCTACAGAGGATGTACTAGTTTGCAGTTCCACCAGCAGTGCCTGAATGTTCCTGTCTCTGTAAATTCACACCAACATTTGTTGTTTGGGGACTTTTTTATGAAAGACATTCTCACTGGAGTTAAGTGAAATCTCATTGTGATTTTAATTTGCATTTCCCTGATGATTAGAGATGTTGAGCTTTTTTTCATTTGTTTGTTATCCATTAGTCAGTCTCCTTTTGAAAAATTTTTGTTCATGTTCTTTCCTACATTTTAATGCAGTTGTTTTATTTTTTCTCCTGATTTTACTGAGTTCTGTATAGATTCTAGTTATCAGCCCTTTATCAGATGTGTATCTTTGGATATTTTCGCCAGTTCTGTAGGTTTTCTGTTTGCTCTTATTATAGTTTCCTTGTCTGTGCAAAAGCTTTTTAATTTTATCAGGTTCCATTTTATTTTTGTTGTTGCTGCTACTGCCTTTAGGGTCTTCTTCATAATTTCACTCCTGAGGGCAATGTCTGTAGGAGTTTTTGCAACATTTTCTTTCAGAATTCTTATAGGTTCATGCCTTAGGTTTAAGTCTGTTATCCATTCTGAGTTGATTTTTATAATAGGGGTTATATAAGCGTCCTATTTCAATCTTCTACATGTGGATATCCAATTTTCCAAGCACCATTTATTGAATAAGCATTCTTTCCACTAGTGTAAGGTTTTGTCTGTTTTGCAAAAATCAGATGGCTATATGGGGATGGTTTTATATCTGATTTCTCAGTTCTGTTCCACTGATCTATATCTCTGTTCTTATGCCAGTGCCATGTTTCAGTTTTTATAGTCTTCTAGTATAGCTCGAAGTCTGATAAATTGATGTCTCACAATTTATTTGTTTGTTGTTTAAGATTGCTTTTGCTTTATGAAGTCTTTTCCAGTTAAATAAGAATTGTAGAGTTATTTTTTTCTAGATCTGCAAAAAATCATGTTGGCACTTTAATAGGGATCGCATTGAATCTGTAGATTATTTTGGGTAGCATGGACACTTTAACAATTTTTATTCTGCCTACCCATGATCATAATAGGGTTTTTCACCTGTTTTGTGCTCTGCTATTTCTTTCCTCAGTATTTCACAATTATCCCTGTAGACATCCTTCACTTCCTTATCTAAATATATTCCTAGGTATTTTATTCTCTTTGTTGCTATTGGAAAGAGAATTGAGTCTTTGATTTTTGTGCAGTCTGACTGTTATTGGCATATATGAACGCTACTGATTTGTGCACACAGAATTTATAAACTTACACTTTTCTGAATATTTTTTTTATCAATTCCAGTCATGTCTTGGTGGAATCTTGGGGGGGGAGGTTAGCCATAAGATAATATCATCAGCAAAGAGTGATTGGTTGACCACTTCTGCCCCCATTTCAATGACGTTGATTTTTTTCTCTTGTCTGATTTCTCTAGCTAGGACTTGCAGCACAATATTGAATAGAAATGGGATAGAGGGCAACCTTATCCAGTTGCAGTTCAAAGCAGAATGTTTTCAATTTTCCCCATTCAATATGATGTTGGCTGTGTGTTTGTCATATAACGTTTTTTTTTAAAATCATTTTTAAGTAAGCCCTATCTATACCTATTTTGTTAAGCCTTCTTATCATAAAATCGTGATGAATTTTGTTGAATGCTTTTTCTCATCTATTGAGAGTATCATATGATCTTTGATGCTCTCACATTTATAGATTTGCATATGTTGAGACATCCCTGTATCTCTGTGATGAAGCCCACTTAGTGTTGATGGATTATCATTTTGATAAGCACTTGCATTTGGTTCACGAGAATTTTGTTGAGAAATGCTACATCCATATTCATAAGCGATATTGGTCTGCAATTGTCTTTTTTTGTTGCATCCTTTCCTTGTTTTGGCATCAAGGTGATGCTGGCTTCTTAAAACATGTTGGGAGAATTCCTTCCTTTTTGATGTTGTGGAATGTATTGTGTATGACAGACACCAGTTTTCCTTGTAGGTCTGGTAAAATTTGGATGTGAAATCATCTTGTCCATGGCTTCTTTTTTTAGTAAGGTTTTTATTTCAGTCTTGATATTGGTCTCTTCGGAAATTCTATTTCTTCCTTTTGGAGACTAGGGAGCCTCTCTCTATCTAAGAATTTGTCTATTTCTTCCATGTTTTCAAGCTTATGTGCGTAGAGATTTTTATAGTATTCATAGTTGATATTTTGTATTTCCATGGTATTAGTTGTAATTTCTCCTTATTCATTCCTGATTGACTTTATTAGAGTCTTTTCTCTTCCTTTTCTTATTAATCTCACATGAGGCATATCAATTTTGTTTATTTTTTCAAAGAACGAACTTTCTGTTTTATTAACCTTCCATGTAGTTTTTTTTGTTATTGATTTCATTAGTTCTGCTCTGATCTTTGTTATTTCTTTTCTGGGTTTGGGCTTGGTGTGCTCATCCTTTCCAGTGCTTTGTGATGATTCATTAGATTGTTGATTTGTGATTATTCTGTCTTTTGGGTGTAGGCATTTATGCATATAAATTTTCCCCGCAGAACTTCTTTAGCTTTGTCCCACAGATTTTGATAACTTGTGTCTCCTTTACCATTTAGTTCAGGGAATCTTTTGAGTTCCATCATAATTTCCTCCCTGAACCAATAACCGTTCAGCAGAAGGTTGTTTAGTTTCCAGTACTTTGGAGTACTGGAGATACTCCAATGGAACATTTTTAAATTTGTCAAGACATGCTTTGTGGACTTGGATATGGTGAATCTTAGAGAATGTCCCATGAGGTGATGGGAAAAGTGTACATTCAATGATTTTTGGTAGAATGTTCTGTAAATGTCAGTCAGGCCCATTTGTTCTAGAGTTCTGTTTATGTCTGTTCTTTCTTTGGTTATTTTCTGTTTGGAGTATCTATCCTGTTTTGTGAGAGGGGTGTTGAAGGGGTGCTGTTGTTTATAGTTGTTTTCTTTAAATCAAGTAGCATTTACTTTATGAATCTGGGTGCACCTGAATTAGGTCTATAAATATTTAGAATTGTTATCTCTTCTGGTTGAATTATGCCCTTCACCATTATATGATGACTGTCTTTGTCTTTCATTACTTTTGTTCATTTGAAGACTAAGTTTTCTGAAATTAGAGCTGCTATGCCAGCTTACTTTTGGTTTCCATTTGCATAGAATATTATTATGCATCTCTTCACCATGAGTCTGTATACATCCTTGTGAGTTAGATGTGTTTCCTGAAGATAGCAGATACTTGGCCTGTGTATATTTATCCATTTGGCCAATGTATGTCCCTTTAGTGGTCAGTTCAAACCATTCACATTTATTGAAAGAATTCATAAGTGCCAGAGATTTCTATTCATCATGTTAAGTTGAACTTTGTTGCTTTGTTTTCTCTCTTGAGCCCTTGGGCTATTTGGCTTTTGACCATTAGCGTTTGCTTGGTTTTACACTGGAGAGTGTCTATTGTGCTGATTCGTGTGTAACACTGTTGTGAGTATTTCCTAGAGTGTTGGTCTTACCTTAATGAATTCCCTCAGTGTTTGCTTGTCTGAAGTCTTTATTTCAATCCCCCTTTTGTTATTTAAAAAAAATAAGAATCTTAGTATTTCAGTATATAAAATCCTCGCTGTGCATTATTGTGTTTGAGAAGACTGAGAATGGGGTTTCTGTCTTGTAAGGTCTCAGTCAAGAAATCTGCAGTTAGTCTGATGGGATTTCCTTTGAAATTTACCTGTCTCTCTTGCCTTATGACTAATAAGAGGGCCTTTTTCATGTTTATTTTGACCAATCTGATGACTGTGTGTCATGGTGTATTCTTTTTGCAGTGAATCTTTAAGGAGTCATTTTAGCTTATTGTACTTGGATATGTAGATTTCTAGCTAGGCCAGGGAAATTTTCCTCCTTTATTTTCTCACATAGTTTATCCCACTTTTTGTGTATTTTCTTCTTCACTCTCAGTCAGGGTTGCCTATGATTTTTATGTTAGGCCTCTTCACATGATTCCACCTTTTTTGTGGGCTTTGATCTTTTCTCTTAATTCTATGTTCTAACTCTGTGACTGGCTTGTTTAATTGAAGGTGTTATTTTCAATCCCCAAGATCCATTCTTCTGCTTGATCTAGCTTGTTTTTGAGGATTTCCACTGTGTTTTGCAATTCCTTTAATAAATTTTTTGTTTCCAGAAGTTCTGTTTGATTTTTCTTCAATATTTCAATTTCTTTAGTGAATGTTTTTTCCATTTTCTGGTTTTGTTTTTTTTTATGGTTTCTTTTTTGGGTATTCATTTTTTCTTGCATGTAATTGAGTTTTCTTACAATCCGTGTTTGAGATAACTCTTCTGTCATTTCAGTGTTCTGATATTGGTTGGTATCCATTGCTGGAGAACTGTGTTGCCTTTTGTGGGTGTCCTTTCAGTTTGATTCTTCATACTTCCTGAGTTTTTCTCTCATTCTTTCCCACCTGGAGCAGCTGTTGGTTCTTACCTTTGGATTTTCTTTTACTTTATGACACCCCCAATTTAGTATCTAAATGAGTAGGTGTGCTTGTGGGTGGAACTAGAACAAACCCTGTGTCATGAGTCAGTAAACACAGTAAAAGGGCATGCAAATTGACCTCCTTTTGTGTAGGTAGTGTTAGTGGAGGAACAAGCTGCAATGTTATTTTGTGTCTTGTAACCAGCTGTGACTCTTGTGGAGAGGCATTCTAGTGCTTCAGGTAATGGTTGGGGCCCTGGGACTCTCAGGTGTGTCCTTATTCTTCACAGGATGGGTGGTGGAGTGAAAATAAGTGCAGCTGGGTTGTTTGAGCCTGCCCTCTAGCTCCACAAATGCTTTCAGCAGTGGTCTAAGGCCTGTTCCCCACCTCCAGGCAAAGCTGCCAATGAGGGCCTGAAGTGGCCTTAACCTGCAAGTATGCATGTGGATGTGGGGGGCTGTCTGATAGCTGCTGTCTGACAGTCTGGAACAGAACTTTCTTTTTTTTCACACTTCCCTATTCCTTAGTTACTCCCAGGCCTATTCTGGCATGCAGGACCCCAAGGCAGCTGAGCTCCCCCTCAATTGTGATGTGAGCCAAGATGTTCCCAGACCAGAATCCTTATGAGAGCTGAGAGTGTGGCCTTCCCATGGGAGGAGAGATGCCCCTCAGGCCTCTGTGGCTAGGACTCACTCTAATATGTTCCTGAAGCCACACAGTAGACTAGGTCAACAAATATCCCTTTTGTGCTGTGGCCCTAGGCAGTGCAATCAAGATCTGGGTGTATGGGATCTGACCTTCATGTCTGTCCCTTGGGCCCCAGAGTCCAATTGCTGACCATGCCAGGGAGAAGAATGCTGCTGCCAAGTCACTCATGAGGTGCCCAAACTGGATCAATGTCTCTCCACCTCAGGGTTTGGCCCACTCTGTTAGAGGGCCACCAGGCAAGCAGCACCAGGAAGGACCAGCAGGTAGCGAGCTCACAGTCTGAGCACCCCTCACTCCACTCCAAGGTTCCAAAAGGAAAAGTCCCATTTCCTGTGGATGCCACTGGATTGTGGCTAAATTGTCTCTCTCTGTAGTTGAAGGTAGGGAAAGGGAACTGGAGAATGAAGCAATATGGTGTTTACTGATTGGCTCAGGTATGAAGTGTTGCATAGGAGCTGGGAGCCTAGTGCTCTGTCCACAAGAGGCTCTCTGTTCACTGGTGGCAGTCCCTGGGCTGGTGTCAGCAGGTCTCTCCAGCTCAAGAGCCCACCAGCACTCCAGGATGCAAGGGAGGGGAATTTTAACTGCTCCACCTACTCTTCTCACTGGTTTCCAAACCACTAAGGGCTTAGTCCCTGCTGATGCCTTTCTGTTTATCATTTCTGCTCCACACCCTCTTCCCATGGAGTCTCCTGTAGGTTCAGGCACCCTTCCTTATCACCCTCTTCTGACCTATGTTTGTTTGCCTGGTTTTTTTTTTTTTTTCACTTTTATCTAAAATTTCTCTTTCTTGCAGACATGCTCTGCCTAGAGGTATTTTTTGTCCACCATCTTGCCTTTCTCCCATAGGTTTTTGCATGCTTTATTTTTACTTTTATTTATTTCAAAATTTATTTGATTTTATTCTTAATGTTTTTATTGATCCAATGAATTTCCTAGGGCACGTTGTTTAGTTCCAGGTATCTGAGAGTTTCAAATATTCCTCTTGTTTTGATTTTTAATTTTTTCCCATTGAGGTTCAAGTAGATACTTGATATGATTTTGATTATTTAAAATTTTTTGAGTCTTGTTATGTGACCTAATATATGGCCTATACTAAAGATAGTAATATGTACTGATGAAAAGAATTTGCATTCTGCAGCTGTTGGATAAAATGTTCTCTAAATGTCTGTTAGGTCTATTTAGTTTAAATTATGATTTAAGTCTTTGTTTATCTGTTCATTTGTTTTTTTGTCTATATGATCTATCAAAGGCTAAGAATGTGGTGTTGAAGTCACCAACTGTACTTATATTGGGCACTATTTTACTTTTTAGATGTAATACTATTTGCTTCATATATCTAGGTGCTGTGTTGTTGGATGCATATTTGATTAGAATTGTTACATCCTCTTGTTGAATTAATCCCTTTGTTATGAAATAATATTTTTTCTTTTTTTCACTGTTTTTGACTGAAAGTCTGTTTTATATGACATAATTTTGACTATTTTTGTTCTCTTTTGGTTTCCATTAGCATAGAATATCTTTGCCCATACCTTCACTTTCAGTTGATTTGTATCTCTAAAGATGAATTGAATTTCTTAAGGGAGCATATATTTGGGTCATGCGAGGAATTAGCCACACTCCTAGCAAAAAATTGGGTCCCTCAGGCAGGGGTCATCACAAAGGATGAAAAAATAATAGGAATAGAAATTAAAAAGAAAAACAAAACAGGTTTTTTAAATATAGTTTATAAAGAATAGCTTTATGAAAATAAGTTAAGGAGGGTCCCCGGATGCGCACATGACTTTCCAGTCATTTGTGTGGCCTAGATTGAAGTTTTACATCAGTATTTATAGGTACACTGATCAGCTTCCAGGAGTAACAGATTTACATAATAACAGGTGGTTCGTTTTAGGTTCAAAGTCTCCCAAAAGTCTTCTACACATCCCTTAATGAACTCTATCTATGTGAACAAATGGTTACAAAATCTTTTCAGGACAAACTTCAAAGTTTTAAGGTAAAGCTATCACTTTAGCAAAAACAGAGACACCGTGGCTCTGGTTGTTGTATATTAGGACAGAATTTTCAGAAGTCAAGCAAGAATTGTCCCTTATCCTAATTACTTTAACCGTATATGTCCATCTCGGGCATTCCAGCCTCATGTCTTTTTTGATCAGCTCCCATTCCGTTGCTCCATTCAAACCTGCTTTGTCTTTCAAAGCAGGTGAGAACCAGAGGCCTGAGGCTGCAGTGTAGCCTTGGAATGCAGCTGCTACTGACCATTGAGACACCCTGATGAGGTGAGGCAGCTTTTGATATGCGAACTAACACGTTAACATTTTTCTTCAAGGCAAAGCCTTGCAAAACTCCTGAAATCATTTCTGTCCCTAAAAATATAGGGGGCATTTCCATAAATTAATATTTCTTAAGTTCAAAAGGGTAACTTTTAGAATCTATTCATCCAGTCTTTATCTTTTAAGTGAGTGATTTAAGCTGTGTTTTTTTTTTTTTTTTTTTGCGTTTTTTTTTTTTTTTATTTCATCTTATTGTTATGGGGGATATAGAATTGCAAATTACATAGGTTGCCCATGTACCGGCTTTCCCCCCAAATCAGAGCTCTAGGCGTGTCTGTTCCCCAGGTAGTGCGTGTTACACCCATCATGTAGGTACACATCCCTCCTTTCCCCACCCCCCCTTCCCGAGTCAACACCTTCAAGCTTTACCATTCCCCAAACGATGCGCAATGCACTCATTGTGTAGGCATACACCCATCCCCTCCCCCACTCCCACCTCAGTCTGATATCCGATTGGTGTCATTCCCAGATGTGTATTTAGGTGATGTTCAGGAAAACCAATTTTTTGGTGAGTACATGTGATGCTTGTTTTTCAATTCTTGGGATACTTCACTTAATATAATGCGTTCCAACTCTCTCCAGGAGAACCATAGGGATGTCGTATCTTCATTATTCCTTATAGCTGAGTAATATTCCATGGTATACATATACCACAGCTTACTAATCCAATCATGTATTGATGGGCATTTGGGCTGTTTCCACGTCTTTGCTATTGTGAATTGTGCTGCTATAAACATTCGGGTACATGTGTCTTTGTTGCAGAATGACATTTTTTCCTTTGGGTATGTGCCCACTAATGGGATTGCTGGGTCAAATGGCAGGTCTACTTGAATCTGTTTAAGATACCTCCATAATGCTTTCCACAGGGGTTGCACTAGTTTGCAGTCCCACCAGCAGTGTATCAGTGTTCCTGTCTCTCCACATCCACGCTAACATGTGTTGTTTTGGGTTTTTTTGATAAAGGCCATTCTCACTGGGGTTAAGTGACAACTCATTGTGGTTTTGATTTGCATTTCTCTGATAATTAGGGATGTTGAGCATTTTTTCATATGTTTCTTAGCCATTCTTATATCTTCTTTCAAGAAGTTTCTATTCATGTCATTTGCCGACTTTTTGATAGGGTT
>JAPYYL010000031.1:426007-459267 GCA_028534055.1 Eulemur mongoz
AGGAATAATGAAGCTACGACATCTCTATGGTTCTCCTGGAGAGAGTTAGAACCCATTATATTAAGTGAAGTATCCCAAGAATGGAAAAACAAGCATCACATGTACTCACCAGAAAATTGGTTTCCCTGATCATCACTTAAATACACATCTGGGAACGACACCAATCAGAAATCAGACTGAGGTGGGGGTGGGGGAGGGGATGGGTGTATGCCTACACAATGAGTGCATTGCGCAGCGTTTGGGGAATGGTAACGCTTGAAGGTGCTGACTCGAGAAGGGGGGTGGGGAAGGGCAGTATATATACCTACATGATGGGTGCAACGTGCACTACCTGGGGAACAGACACGCCTGGAGCTCTGATTTGGGGGGAAAGGTGGTACATGGGCAACGTATGTAACCTGCAATTCTGTATCCCCCATAAAAGTAAGATGAAATAAAAAAAATAAAAAAAACTCTGTACTACCCAAAGTATCTACAGATTCAATGTAATCCCTACTAAATCACCAACATCATTTTTCACAGATGTAGACAAAATAATTATAAACTTTGTATGGAATCAGAGAAGACCCCGTATAGCAAAAGCAATTTTAAGCAATAAAAACAAAATGGGAGGTATTAATTTGCCACACTTCAAACTATACTACAAGGCTGTGATTCTTTTTTTTTTTTTTTTTTTTTTTTGAGACAGAGTGTTGCTTTGTTGCCCTGGCTAGAGTGAGTGCCGTAGCGTCAGCCTAGCTCACAGCAACCTCAAACTCCTGGGCTTAAGCAATCCTACTGCCTCAGCCTCCCGAGTAGCTGGGACTACAGGCATGCGCCGCCATGCCCGGCTAATTTTTTTCTATATATATTTTAGTTGGCCAGATAATTTCTTTCTATTTTTAGTAGAGACGGGGTCTCGCTCTTGCTCAGGCTGGTCTCGAAATCCTGACCTTGAGCGATCCACCCGCCTCGGCCTCCCAGAGTGCTAGGATTACAGGCGTGAGCCACCATGCCCGGCCCAAGGCTGTGATTCTTAAAACTGCCTGGTATTGGCACAAGTGTAGGGATCCAGACCAGTGGAACAGAATAGAAAATCCAAATATAAAACCTTCCTTATATAGACACCTAATCTTTGACAAAGTAGACAAAAACATACTCTGGGGTCAGGAATCCCTATTCAGTAAATGGTGCTGAGAAAATTGTATAGCCACATGTAGAAGACTGAAACAGGACCCACAGCTTTCACCTCTCACAAAAATCAAATCACGGTGGACAACAGACCTAAACCTTAGGTGTGAAACGATTAGAATTCTAGAAGAAAATGTAGGAAATACTCTTATGGACATTGTCCTAGGCAAAGAATTTATTAAGAAAGACCCCTAAGGCAATCACAGCAACAACAAAAATAATGAGTGGGACATGATTAAATTAAAAAGCTTCTGCACAGCCAAAGAAACACTCACGAGAATAAACAGACAACCTACAGAATGGGAAAAAATTTTCGCATACTACACATCAGATAAAAGGCTGATAAGAATCTATATAGGACTCAGGAAAATCAGCAAAAAAAAAAAAAAAAAAAAAAAGAAATCAAACAACCCTATCAAAAAGTGGGCAAATGACATGAATAGAAATTTCTCAAAAGAAGATATAAGAATGGCTAAAAAACATATGAAAAAGTGCTCAACATCCCTAATCATCAGAGAAATGCAAATCAAAACCACAATGAGATATCATTTAACTCCAGTGAGAATGGCCTTTATCAAAAAATCCCAAAACAACACATGTTGGCGTGGATTTGGAGAGACAGGAACACTCATACACTGATGGTGGGACTGCAAACTAGTGCAACCCCTGTGGAAAGCATTATGGAGGTATCTTAAACATATTGAAGTAGACCTGCCATTCGATCCAGCAAAACCATTATTGGGCATATACCCAAAGGAACAAAGGTCATTCTCTAACAAAGACACATGTACCCGAATGTTTATAGCAGCACAATTCACAATAGCAATGATGTGGAAACATCACAAATGTCCATGAATTCATGAATGGATTAGTAAACTGTGGTATATGTATACCATGGAGTACTATTCAGCTATAAGAAATAACAGAGATACGACGTCTCTATGGTTCTCCTGGAGAGAGTTGGAACCCATTATATTAAGTGAAGTATCCCAATAATGGAAAAACAAGCAACATATGTACTCGCCGAAAAGTGGTTTCCCTGATCATCACCTAAATTCACATGTGGGAATGATACCAATCGGATATCAGACTGAGATGGGTGTACGCCTACATGATGTGTGTGTTGCGCACCATCTGGAGAATGGTTATGCTTGAAGGTTCTGACTCAGGGAGGGGGGAATGAGAGGATGGGATGGGTATATACCTACATGATGACTGTAATGCGCACTGTCTGGGGAACTGACATGCCTGAAACTTTGACTTGGGGGGACAGGCGGTACATGGGCAACGTATGTAACCTCCACTTTTGTATACCCCATAATAAGCTGAAATAAAGAAAAGAATATTTGTAATACCCTATGTGATTTACAGTCAATGCAATCCCCATCAAAATGCCAATGTTGTTTTTTGCAGATGCAGAAAAAAATAATTCTATACATCATATGGAACATCAAAAGGGCTGGAATAGCCAAAGTAACCTTAAGAAAAAGGAAAAATCAGGAGGCATAACTTTATTAATCTTCTTGCTATACTATAAGGTCATAGTAAATGAAACAGCATGGTACTGGCACAAAAAGAGAGACACAGACTAATGGAACAGAAAAGAGAACCCAGATATAAAACCATTCACATATAGCCAACAAATCTTTGACAACATAGAAATAGTACACACAGGGTGAAAGAATTCCAATTCATTAAATGCTTCTGGGAAAATTTGATAACCACATGTAGAAGATTCAAATAGTATCCTATCTCTCATTACTCACAAAAATTAATTCAAGATGGATAACTGACATAAACCTTAGTCATGAAACTGTAAGTATTCTAGAAGAAAGTGTTGGAAAAACTCTTCTAGATATCTGTTGAGCCTAAGACATACTGATTTATAGAAATGCCCCCTGTATTTTTAGAGACAGATATGATTTCAGAAGTCTAGCAAGGCTTTGCCTTAAAGGAAAATATAAACGTGTTAGTTCGCATATCAAAAGCTGCCTCACCTCAGTAGAGCATCTCAATGGTCAGTAGCAGCTGCTTTCCAAAGTGACACTGCAATCTGGGCCTATGGCTCTCATCTGTTTTGAAAGACAAAGTAGGTCTTGTCTAGGTCCATGGGATGCTGGAGCTGATCAACAAGACAGGCCGCTGGGGATGAGAACTGATCAAATAGATATGCTAAGGGCTGATCAAACAGATATGCTGCCTGAGCTAGGCACAGGTGGAACTAAGTGGTTAAATAAGTAACATAAGGCACAGCTCATGTAGACTTCCAAAATCTCTGTTCTAACACACAATAACCATAGCCATAATGTCTCTGTTTTTGCTAAAGTAATAGCCTTATCGTAAAACTTAGAAGTTTGCCCTAGAAGATTTTATAACTCATTGTTCACCTAGGTAGAGTTAGTTAAAGGATCTGTAGTAGCTTTTAGAAGACTTTGTCCCTAAATCAAACTACCTATTATTATGTAAATCTCATACCCTGGACAACCGAGAACCTGTATCTGCCCTATAAGTACCAGTGTAAAACTTCACTCTGGGTTGCATTTCCGTGGGAAGAGATGTAATCATCTGGGCACCCTTCTTTGTCTATCTTCACAAGTCTTTACTTTATAAGCTATATCTTTGGTTCTGCGTATTATATTTATTTCTGTTTCCTACTATTTTTTCATCCTTTATGATGACCCCTGCCTGAGGGACCTGAACTCTTGCAGGGAGCATAGCTAACTCCCCACAGATATCAGCTTAGGCAAAGAATTTATGAAGAAGGCCCCAACAGTAATCACATCAAAAAAATTAATAAATGTGACTTTATTAAATTAGAAATCTTCTGCACAGCCAAGAAAACAATCAACTGAACAAATAGACGACCTACAGAATGGGAAAAAATATTTGTATGATATACATCCAATAAAGAGCTAATATTCAGAATCTACAAAGAACTCAAGCAATACAGCAGGAAAAAATCAAACCACCCATTAAAAAGTGGGCAAAAAGCATGAACAGAAGATTTTCAAAAGAAGATAGAGTAATGGCCAATAAACATAGGAAAAAATACTCAATGTCTCTAATTATCAGGGAAATACATGTCAAAATCACAATTAGTTTTCAATAGACTCCAGTGAGGATGGCTTTTATCAAAAAGTTTCCAAAGTACAGATGTTGGACTGAATGCGGAGACAAAGGAACACTTATACACTGTCGGTGAGAATGCAAATTAGTACCACCTCTATGGAAAACAGTTTGGATATTCCTCAAAGAACTAAAAGGAGACCCACCATTTGATCCAGAAATCCCCTTACTCAGTATTTTCCTCCCCAAAAAACCATTTTCCCAAAGAGACACTTGTGCTTGAATGTTTATTGCAGTACAATTCACAATCACAAAGATGTAGAAAAAACCCAAGTGCCCATCAATTCCTGAGTGGGTTAAAAAATGGGGTACACATATACCATGGATTACTACTCAGCCATAAGAAAAAATGATAAATTAATACCTTCCAAAAAAAATTGCATAGAACTGTAGACCCTTCTCAGTGAAGTATCGCAGGAATGGAAAAACAAACACCACATGTACTCACTATTAAATTGGAACTAATTAATCACACTCATGAGCACATATGGAAGTAAATTAAACAGAAATCAAGCATGTGGGATAGGGCTGGGTGAAATCACACCTACCAGAAATATGTTTCACTACCTTTGTGATGGGCACACTTATACTTTGAGTCAAGTTGTACAAAAGCAATCCATGCACCTTAAGCCTTTGTACCTCCTGTAATATTCCAAAATAAAAAAAGAATAAAAATTCACATTTAATCCTTAACATATATAATCATATGATTATCGAAAAGGATGCCAAAACCATTTAATGTGTAAAAGACAGACTTTTCAAAAAATGGTGTTTAAAAAAACAATACATGTAAAAAAATTGTAAGACAACTTCAGATTGGTTAAAGACTAAAGTATAACTAAAAAGTGTAAAACTCATAGAATAAAATATGTAATGGAAACTTCATTATATTAGCTCTTACATGATTTATTGAATCTGACTCCAAAGAACAGGTAAAAAAAATGTAAAACAGAGAAATGGGACTACATCAAAATTTAAAGCCCGTGTATATTAAAGGACATGATCAACACAACAGTGAAAATACAATTCACAGAAAGGGAGAAAATATATGCAAATATTATGTAGGATAAGGGATTAATATCAGAATATAAAGAAGTCCTGCACCTCAACTTACAACAACAAAACAAACAAAAAGATTTACAAAAAGATGAAGGACTTGAATAAAAATTTCTCCAGGAAAGATATACCAATGCTTAACAAATGCATTAAAAGATCTTTAAACTATCCTTGAAGTAGTTAAAATGCAAAGAAAAATTACAGGGAGCTATCACCATACTATTGCTCATTTTGATGGGTACCATTTAATAAGAGAATTGACAATATTGAGGTGATGCAGAAAAGTTGAGATTCTAGTGCACAGTTTATTGAAATGTAAAATGGTGCAGCTGTTATGAAAAATAGTATGGTGGGCTTCTCAAAATATTAAAAACAGAATTACCATATTATCAAGCAATTCTTCTTTTGTGTACATATCCAAAAGAATTAAAAGCACGTATTTGAACAGGTATTTGCACACCCATATACTAGAGCAGTATTATTCATAGTAATCAAAAGGTTGAGGCAAAAAAAAATTCTACTGAGGATGCATGGATAAAAATAAACATGATTCACATACACAAGGTAATGTTATTAAGCCTTAAAAAGGAAAAAAAAAAATCTGACCCATGTTACCACCCGGATAAACATTGAGTGCATTATTCTAAGTAAAATAAACAAGTTAAAATAACCAAAACTATATAATTTCATTTATATAAGGTACATACAGTTGTCAAATTTATAGGGAAATAAAGGAAAATTGTGCTTATAAAACTTTATTTATTCTTTTATCTTGGCTATTGGAAATAATCTGGCAATGAAAATGAAAGCATAGATATATTTACTGGGTCGTAATTTTATTTGTTTTGGGTATATACCCCATACAGAGGATTGATGTGTCATGTTGTAATTTTATTTTTAATTTCTGTAGAAACTGCCATACTGCTTTCCACAAAGACTACACCAATTGACATTCCCTCTAACTGTGTAAAAGAAGTCCTTTTTTCCCTATATCCTCACCAAAATTAATTTCATTTGCTTTTGATAATAGCCACTTTTACAGGTTTGAGGTAAATCTGATGAGGGTATGGTTTTTATTTCCCTATTGATTAGTAATGCCGAGCAATTTTTTAAAAAAATTTCCTGTTTAGGACCATCTGTATGTCTTCTTTTGAAAAATATATATTTGGGTTCTTTGTATATTTTTATTGGGTTATTTGTGTCCTTGATATTGAGTTTTTTGAGTTCTTTACACATTAGATATTAAAATCTCTTTTCAGATATGTGGTTTACAAACATTTTGCCTAAATTTGTAGGCTGCCTTTTTATTTTATTGATAATTTTCTGTGCAGAAGATTTTTATTTTAATGTAGTTATATCTGTTTAATTTTTTATTTGCCTGTTCATTTGCTAATAAGCCATTATTACCTCTATGTTTCAGTGACTAGATCAGAATCAGCTGATGGGTCTTACTTGTAAGTGAGTCTCTCAAGTAGCTTTTAGGTGGTGGCTGGTATTGTGTTCATCCATTTACACATGAGTTCTAGGGCAGGGATGACTGTGATTATTGAAATTTGTCCAGCATTTCTCTTTATCACCATACAGAAGAGAGGTTCTACATGAATAGCAGAGAGTTCTTACTGCATGATGATTGGATTTCCCAGAACAAATTTTTCAAGTGGTCCTTCATGAAAATACTTCTTATGTATACACTATACACATTTCAGAATATAATGTCAACTATATTTTCTTAGTTAAGCAAGTTACTGAAGCAGCATGAACTTTAAATCAGAGTAGCCATACTCCACGATTAAATCAGGAGAACAAAAACCTACAGGAATGTCAAGATGACACATTTTTCCCTGAAAAAAATCTCCATGGCCATAAAATGTCAACTCTAAGACAATGTTAGAGGTCATGTATACTCAGGCTTTCATAAACTCCAGAAAAATAGTTGAGCAGAATCTTCTAGTAATGAAGACTGATTCTATTAGGCTCTGAATTCTTTTACAAAAATTTCTAATATTAATAGTTTGGTTTTCCTCAATACAACTGTACAATTATTTTAATTAATGAAAAAATTTACAGCAGCACAGCCAGTCTTAAGAGATGTCTTGATAATCTGAGAAATGGTTAATATTAAGAAATTCTACAAGTTATTCAAAAATTAGAAAGCAGTAACCATTTATTATCAATTTAAACTATACATAGATAACTAAACATTGAAATAATGTAATACTTCCTCAGCATCACTAAAAATAATTAGCCTTTGACTAATATCATGTATTCAAATGGTGTCAAATTTATTCCAAATATCATGGTCCTCCCAGTCAAATGGAGAAAAGAGAAATACTAAAAGAATTAGTTTCTTTTCTAATCTTAAGTAAGCCCTATCTATTAATTTTATATGGAAAGAAAACAATGGCTTTTTCTAACTGAAAGTATATTTTAAGAATACAGCAAGGGGGTGGGGAGAGGGGATCGGTGCATACCTACATGATGAGTGCGCTGTCTAGGGAATGGACATGCTTGAAGTTCAGACTTGGGGGGATGGGGGGTATGGGCAATATATATGACCTGAACTTTTTACCCCCATAATGAGCTGAAATAAAAAAAAAAGGTTTGAACATGAAAAAAAAAAAAAAAAAAAAAAAAGAATACAACAATATATCTGCAGTCAGAATTTGTGATTTTGATTGATGGTTTTTCAAAACACATTTTCTAAGTGCATAATTAGAAATCAACAATATCTGTATCCTTTTGTAACACTGCAACAAATCAAACTTGCAGAGCTGGAGAATAAATGGGACCATAAAATAAAATTGTCAGATCTAGCAAATAAAAATGCAAAGCACTGAGTTAAATTTGTACTTTGGATAATTAAATATTAGTATGCCTCTTGAAATGTATGGGACATGCTAATACCCAAAATAATGACTCATAGTTTAAAATTTATATTAAATTGGTAGTCTGAACTTTATTTTATAACTTTCATAAAATGCTGTCGTTTACATTCTCACTGGAAACTCTACAAGCTAGTTTCTTCTTGTTGTGGAGTCTAATAAGAGTTTTATGTTTTTGGTCCACCATCTTAGTAGTATTCATTTTGACTCCAGTAGATGAGTCTTATTTCCACATGAATCCAAAGCAATCAGACACATAGGAGACACTGGAAATGTATGCGGTCAGAATATACAAAGATTCTGATCAGTAAAGATGGTACAGCAAATATCACGGTACTTTATTTCCATCAGGCCTTCCCAAAAATGTAGAATAAGAATTCTTAGTCAAAGTTGAAGTTCTTTGATGACAATCAGAATAAATTATCCTTGAGACTTTTCAAGATGGTTGACAAGAGACATAGGCTGCAAGAACACCTCAGAAAAAAAAGGAAAGGTCTTACATAAAAAAAAAAATATATAAATTGGGTGTAATTCTGAGAGACAAATGCCAGAACCTGACAGAGATTTCACAAAAAAGATGATGTGGAGCAGCACAAGAAGGAGCAAGCTATCAGTAAAGATCAATATCCAAGAGTCTTGGTGCATAGGAAAGAAGGTAAATGGGGGTTTTGTTTCTCCTTCCCTCACACCTTTCAAAGTCAATGGTCTCCCAAACTTCTGGAGAATCTTTCTACTCCCATGAATCCCCAAGGGGTGCTGCCACCTGGGCACTAAGAACTTCTTGAAGACAAAGCACCACACTGTCAGCCCCCTTGGGGTCACTTTCCATCACCACAGACCCAACCTGAGACCGAATGAGCCATATTGATTCTCCACCCACTGTGCACCTTTGTCCTTCTCAGGGAGCTTCAGCCCCTCAGTTTTTGTCGTACTGATTCCCAAACACAAACATTTTCCAACTCTTGCCCAGACTGTGAGGGCCAGAGGGGTTAGTGAGTCCCAAGGCATCTGCGTGACCCTGAGCTTGGACATTCTGAGAAGGCTGCTTTCTGGAGAGAGGGGCAGAGATCCAGAGTGATAGCTGTCCTCCATCCAAACTCTTTCTTTTCTTACCCCATTGTCCCATAGGCTGCTGCCAAGAGCTGCAATTGAGCTGAGATTCTTAGTTGTACCTGTTTACCCTCTCTTGGTTCACTTATCACAACAATTCTTCCACAGAGAGTGAGGCTCACACCTGTTCTATAAAAGACCTTCAGCTACCATGGATGTTTTATAGGTAAGCTCCATGCCCACAGGCCCTCCCCAGTGCTGCTTGCCTGGTTACTCCAACAGTTAAGGGAAATTTCTGAAGTGGAAGGACATAAAACCTGTTTGATGATTCTGTATGCATCTTGGAACAGCACACTTCTCCCTGGAATGGTCAGGGATTGAAGTTGGGGGATCTGGGGTTGGGCCCACAGCCCAGATGCCATACCACCAGGACTGGATAACATTGCTCTGGGGAAGGTAGGGAATTTTTAAACTAATCTTGGGAGGCAAGGAAGCCTGTGTAAGAAGAACTAAGAGGAGAGTGTAATGTGGGTCCCAAAAACAACACACTTGAGCAGTACTCCTGTATCCATGGAAAGCCATGCACTTAGGGTGGAATCCTGGACAGAAAAGCTGCTGGCCCACAGTTCTATTTCTGGTGAGCTCAGCTAGTGTCAGCTCCTGCCTGTGGCCAGATTCTGAAAGGAGTCTACAGGGAAGAGGAGGGAGGAGAAGAATGAAATGCACTCCTGATATCCAGACAATGAATCTCAGATAATCATACCCACATAAGCAGACTTTCTGGCTTGGTGGGGTCAATTAAGCCCCTCTCTGCAGGGACTTTCCCAGAAGCCTAGCAGTGGACCATCAACCACTGCCAAGATAGCTCTCTTACTGGCTTTTGTGGAGCCTTAAGGCAGGGTCACCCAACCTACCCCTGCCTAGGCTCACTCATCCACCCACCTCTGCTGTGATGAGAATAAAGATTCATCTGGAATTTCCAGGGTCATGCTCACCACCTTAGGCATTAAAATGCTTCCCCTGAAAAGCTAAAGCTGGTCCCATGTTAAAAAAAAACTGTAGCTGGTTCTTTCGGCAAGTGCCACTACTGACACACAAGACAAATTTACAGCACTTTATGGCATGTTCTGACTCAATCATTCAGGGTATGGTTAATTCTTAACACACAAGCACCACCTGCTATCTCAGAGATTAAACTAGTTTTCCAAGTAAATTTCATACTTTTAGGAAGACCACAAAGCTGGAGAAAGAGAAAGGATTTCAAAGACTTCCATTTCCCCTCATCAACAAGAGACAGGGAATCTGCCCACAGAAAGCTCATCACACTACATCCTAGAAAAAAAAAAAAAAAAGAACTAGCAACTGAGAAAACCACCACACTAAGGATATCTATAACAAAGGTATCCATATAGAACCTAGAATCCATTAAAACACGAAAAAGTGAAGCCAAATATTTTTACCCAACAAATGCTACAGACACACCCTTAAGAGTGAGGGGGGAAGCTCCCCTTAAACAAAAGAAAATCCAAAAATAAGAAAGAATAGCTGCTCCACATAAGAAAGAATCAGCACAAAAACTCAAGAAGCATAAAAACCATGGAGTTCTACTCAGCCACAAAAGAAAATAGTGACATAGTACCACTTGTATTATCCTGGATAGAGCTGGAACCCATTCTACTAAGTGAAGTATCACCAGAATGGAAAAACAAGCACCACATTCACTCACCATCAAAATGGTATTAACCAATCAATACTTAAGTTTACATATAGTAATAACACTCATCGGGCGTTGGGCAAATGAGAGGGGGGAGGAGGGAATGGCTATGTACACAGCTAATGAGTGTGGTGAGTATCATCTGGGGATGGACACACTTGAGACTCTGACTTGGGTAGGGCAAAGGCAATATGCATAACCTTAACATACATGCCCCCATAATATGCTAAAATTTAAAAATAAATGAAAAATAAAAGAAAATCAAAGTGAAAGGATGCAAAAAAAAGGGCACACTGTGTCTCTACCAATAGATTCCCCAAACAAAATGAATATATTGCAATGACAGATAAAGAATTCCATATATGAATGGTAAGGAAACTCAATGAAATCCAAACGAAAATGGAAAACCAACTCAAAGAAACAAGAAAAACAATCAAGGAAAGGAGTGAAAATTTTGCTAAACCGATAGACATATTAAAAAACAAATAGAACTTCTGGAAATGAAAAGTTTATGTAACGAAATACAAAATACAGTGGAAATCACTAAGAATAGAGTAGGCCAGGCTTAAGAAAGGATTTCACAGCTTGAAGATAACACTTTAGAATTAACCCAGTCAAAACTAAAGAGCAAAGAAACAAGATGAAGGAAAAAGTCTATGAGAATTATTGGATTATGTAAAACAGCCAAATATAGGGAACATAGGCATCCTTTAGAGTAAAAAAGAAAAATCACAAAAGGGAGAAAACCTATTTGGGGGAATAATAAAGGAAATCTTCTGTGACCTGGCCAGAGATTTAGACACAAACATCAAAAATCTCGCCAAAAACCTGGGTGATTCATAGCAAAAAAGAAATCAACAAGACATATAATAATGAGTCTTTCCAAAGTCAACATGAAAGAGGAAGTCCTATGAGTCCTGAGGTGAAAACATCAAGTAACTTACAGAAGAAAACCCATAAGACTAACAGTAGACTTCTCAAGAGAAAGTTTACAAGCCAAAAAGGAATGGCTTCTATTTTAGTCTTCCCAAACAGAATAATTTCCTGTTAATAATTTTTTATTCTGCTAAGCTGAGTTTTATTAATAAAGGAGAAATAAAATCTTTCCAGACAAGCAAACACTAAGGTAATTTGTCACTACTATATGCACCCTGCAGGAATTGCTCAATACATATACAATGAGTGCGATGAACACCGTCTGGGGGATGGACAATCTTGAAGCTCTGATTCAGGGAGGAGGGGCGACAAGGGCAATACATATAATCTAAACATTTGTACCCCCATAACATGCTGAAAATTTTTAAAAGTGCATTATACATACAACAGCATACTATATACAAACCAGTGAAAAAATACCCCAAAACAGTAGCTCATGGTTTCTATGAAACAAAGGACAAGAGGGAAAATAAAACAGTAAAATATTGTTGAATATGCTAAACGGAACAGCATCCCAAGTATCATTACTAAAATCAACATGAACTGTTTAAATACTGCACTAAAAGGAGATAGACAGTCTGGATGAATAAAAAAACACAACTCAAGAATTTGCTGTATCGATAAAAGAAATCGAAATCACAAGGATGCAAAGAAGCTCAAAGTGAAAGGATTGAAAAAATATTCCATGAAAATATAAACCAAAATAAAGAAGGTGTAGCCAATCTCATATCAGACAAAAGTAACTTTAAGTTAATAATCATACAGAGAGATAAAGACAGTCATTATATAAGGATAAAGGGAGTGATTCAATGAGAAGATACAGCAATCCTAAATATTATATAGTATGCAGCTAACACAGAAGCTCCCAGATACATAAAACAAATTCTACTAGAGTTAAATAAGGACATATATAATAGCATCATAACTACCAGGTACTTCAACATTCCACTATAAGAACTGGTCAGATCAACAAGGCAGAAAATAAAATAATATAAATAAATAAATAAATACTGTACTTAAACAGCACTCTAAAACAAATGAATCTATCATTTACAGAATATTCTACTCAAAAACTAATGAATATACATTTTTCTCAGCAACACATAAAACATTCTACAAGGTTAAAAAAAAAAGTCTTAACAAATTCAAAAGAGAACAAAATTATACTATATACCTTCTCAGACCTCAGTGGAATAAAATTAGAAATAAATTACAAGAGAAATACTCAAATATACACAAATAAATAGCAATTAAACAGGCTGCTGCTGAATGACTGGTGAGTCAATAATGAACATGAACTTTAGATGAACAAAAAATACTCCTAACTGAACAGCTAAGGGGACAAAAGTTATCAAAATTCATGGTATTCAGCAAAAGCAGTTCTAAGTGAAAATTTATTAGCCTCAAATTCCTACCTAAAACAAAACAAAACAAAACAAAAAAAACAGAAAGGTCACAAATTAACAATCTGATAACACATCTAAAATAACTAGAAAAGAAAGAGCAAACCAAACCTAAACACAGCAGAAGAAAATAAATAAGGTCAGAGAAAAATAAAATGCAAAACAAACAAAAAATAATAATATAAATCGTCAGTGAAACAAAAGGTTGTTCCTTGAAAAGATAAATACAATTGGTAGACTCTTGCTGCATTCACCAGAAATAGAGAGAAAGAACCCAAGTAAGCTCAAGCAGAAATGAAAAAGAAGATATCAGAACTGACAACATAGAAATAAAACCCATTATCCATAAATACTACAAAGATTGCTACAAACATAAACTAGGGAATGTAGAGGAAAGTAACAAATTCCTGGAAACACTCAATACCTCAAGTCTCAATCAGGAATAAATAAAAACTACTGAACAGACCAATCATGGGCAGTGTTTAGAAGTAGTAATAAAGTCTTCCAACAGCAACAAAAATATCCCAGACCAGACGGATTCACAACAGAATTCTACCAGACCTAAATAAGAACTAGAATGCATATTACCCAAATTATTCCATAACATCAATAAAGAAGAAATCCTGTCTAACTCATTCTATGAAGGCAGTGATACCTTGATATCAAACCCAGAAAACAACACTGTAAAAAAGATAAGTACAAACTGATATCTGATCTTAATAGAAATATAGAAATCATAAATAACATACTAGCAAATCAAGTTCAATAGCACATGAGAAAAATAATCCACCATTACCAGTGGGCTTTAACCCAAGGATGCAAGGATGGTTCAATATATGTAAACTAAAAAATATGATTCACCACATAAACTGAAACAAAATTGAAGGTCATATGATCATTTCAATAGGTGCAAAAAAAAGCATTTGACAAAAGTCAGCACCTATTTATGATAAAAACTTTCAAAAATAGATATAGATGAAAATTACCTTAAAATTATAAAAGCCATGTATGACAATTCCACTGCCAACATCACACTGAATGTGGAAAAGTTAAACTTATTTCCACTTAGAGCTGAAACAAGACAAGCATGCCCAATGTCACTACTTTTATTTAACATAGAGCTGAAAGTCCTAGCTAGGCAAGAGAAGAAAATTGTGTGCATCCAAATGGGGGAAAAGGAGGTCAAACTCTCACTCTTTGCTGATGATATGATCTTATATCCAGAAAACCCCAAATACTATACCAAGAGACTGCTGGAATTGATAAATCAACTCAGCAATGTCTCAGGTTAAAAAATAAATGTACACAAATCAGTGGCATTCATATCTACAAATAACAGTCAAGCTCAGAATCAAATAAATACATTTCATAATATCTACAAAAAATAAATAAAATACATAGGAACATATTTAACCAAGAGGGTGAAAGATTTCTGTAAAGAGAACTACGAATCACTGAGAGAAGAAATTGCAGCTGAGGTAAAGAAATGGGAAAACGTATCTTCATCTTGGATTGGCAGAATCAATATTGTTAAAATGTCCATACTACCCTAATTGATATATAAATTCAATGCATTCCCCATCAAAATATTAATTTTCCAAAATTAGTATTAGTATGAGTATCAAAATACTAAATTTTTCACAGATCAAGAAAAAATAATTCTATGCTTTGAAAGGAAACAGAAAAGACCCCTAATAGACAAAGCAACCTTGAGCAAAAAGAACAAATAGAGGCATATATAGTCAGACTTAAAGCTGTACTACAAGGCTAAAGTAACCAAAAGAGCTTAGTATTTGCACAAAAATAGAGACATAGACCAATGGAACAGAACAGAGAATGCAGATATAAAATCATCCATATATTGCCATCCAACCTTCATCAAAGCAGACAACCATATACACTGGAGCAAAGAATCTCTACTCTATGAGTGATGCTAGAAAAATTAGATAGCCTTATGTAGAAGATTAAAACAGTATCCACATCTCACCGTTCATTAAAAATAATTCAAGAAAGAGAACTGACTTAAACCTAAGACATGGAACTGTAAGAATTTCTGAAGAAAATGTTGGGAAAACTCTTCTATATATTGGCATAGACTAGGAATTTATGAAGGAGACCATGATGTCAACCACATCAATAAAAAAATAAATAGTTGGGACTTCATTAAATTCAAAAGCTTCTGTTCAACAGAGCAAAAAGCCAATTGATGGAATAGGAGAAAATATTTACATTTTATACATTCAGTAAAGGTCTACTAAAAAGAATCTACAAAGAACTCAAGCAAATCCTCAAGAAAATATTGAACAACCCCATGTAAAATATGTAAAAGACATGAATAGAAGTTTGTCCAAAAAAGAAACAATAATGGCCAATAAACATGCAAAAAAAAAATGCTCAAACTCTCTAATAGGGAAATGAAAATCAATACTGCAATGAGATTTCAATTAACTAAGTGAGAATTATTTTTGCCAAAAAGTGCAACCTCTATGGAAAACATTATAGAGATTCCTCAAAGAACTAAAAGTAGATCTATCATTAGATACACCTATTTCACTACTGAGTATTGACCCAAAGGAAAAGAAGTCATTTTATTAAAAAAACATTTGACTTGAATGTTTAATTACAGCATAACTCACAATTGCAAAGATATGGAATGAAACTAAATGCCCATCAAATGATGAACAGATTAATAAAATGTGGTATACGTATACCATGAAGTCCTACCCTGCCATTAAAAATGAATTAATACATTTGTAAAAATCAGGAAAGAACTGGAGACCATTCTCCTTTGTCAAGTATCACAAGAATGGAAAAACACCACATATACTACTAAGTTGGAAATAACCAAACAGCATTCATATTCAAAGATGGAAGTACAATTCAATGGAAATCAAGAAAGTGTGAGCTGGAAGAAGAAGTTGGGTAAAATCAAACCTAATGAGTAAAATTTATACTATCAGGGTAATGTACACACATAACTTTGTATCAAGCAGTACAAAACTGATACATGTAAACAAAGCATTTTTTCTATTGTAGTAGTCTGAAATAAAAACTAAGTTAAGAAAACATACATGAATCAATAAATGTGTTTCAACACATAAACAAAAGCAAAAACAGAGACCAAATTATAAAAGCTATAGAATGCCAATATCAGACTGAATGGGAAAAAGTTGAAAGCATTTCCCCAAAGAACTGAGACAAGGCAATAGTATCCACTATCACCACTTCTATTGAACATAGTGCTGGAAGTCCTAGCCAGAGCAATTAGACAAGAGAAAAAAATAAAAACTACCCAAATTGAGAAAGAGGAGGTAAAACTATAACTTTTTCTCAATGATATGATACCATATTTAAAAAACTGCAAAGACTCCCTAGAGAGTCTCCTGGAATTGATGAGTAAATTCAGCAATGTCAAGCATATAAAACCAATGTACACAAATCAATACCATTTCTCTATACCAATAATGGTCAAGCTGAGAGTCAAATTAATACTTAATTCTGGCCAGATGCAGTGGATCATGTTTGTAATTCTAGCACTTTGAGAGGCTGAGGCCAGTGGATCATTTGATCTCAGGAGTTCAAGACCAGCCTGAGCAACAGCAAGACCCTGTCTCTACTAAAAATAGGAAGAAATTATATGGACAACTAAAAATATATATAGAAAAAATTATCCGGGCATGGTGGCACATGCCTATAGTCCCAGCTACTTGGGAGTTTGAAGCAGGAGGATCACTTCAGCCCAGGAGTTTGAGGTTGCTGTGAGCTAGGCTGATGCCATGGCACTCTAGTCTTGACAACAGAGTGACTCTCTGTCTCAAAAAAAAAAAAAAAAAGACTTAATACAATTCATAATAGCTATATGTAAGTAAATATAAAAACAAGTAAAATACCTAGGAATATATTTAACCAAGGAGATGAAAGATATCTTTAAGGAGAACTATGAGACACTGAAGTAGGCAATTTTAGATGATATGAACAAATAGAGAAATAGATCATGCTCGTAGACTGACAAAATCAACAGTGTTAACATACCCAAACCACTCAAAGTGATTTACAGATTCAATGCAATCTCCATCAACATACCAACGGAATAGTTCACAGATCTAGAAAAAACATTTCTACATCATGTTTGGAACTAGAAAAGAGCCTGAATCAAAGCAATACTAAGCAAAAAGAAAACAGCTAGAGGCATCACATGCCAGAATTCCTATTGTTACAAGACCATATTAACCAAAACAGCATTATATTGGCATAAAGAATACAGACATAGACAAATGGAACAGAATAGAGAAGCCAGATATGAAACTACCTACAACAAACAACTGATTTTTGACAAAGCAGTCAACAACCCACATTGGGGAAAAGAAGTCGTATTCAATGTATTGTCCCGGGAAAATTGAATAGCCACATACAGAAGAATGAAAGAGGACCCCAATCTTTCAGCACACAAAAATCAATTCAAGATGAATAAAAAACTTACATATTAGGCATTAAGCCATAAGATATCTAGAAGAATATGTAGAAAACATCTCTTCCACACATCAGGCTAGAAAAACAATTTATGAATAAGACCCTAATGGCAATTAAAACAGTAACAAGAGAGGAGAAAAGATGGTGGAGTGGAGGTAATCTCCTCGATTCCTGCCCCCAGAGTCGAAGGCATATATCTCAACCTGCTACATGTGAGTGGATTGTTCCCCTGCAAGAACAATGTTGTGAATTGACAGTGAATCAGCATGGGACAAAGACCAAGAAAAAGAAAAGAAAAGGCAAATGGGAGATAAGATCATGAAAATCTGGAGAGTGTGATACAATCAATAGAGAGTAGAGGGTGGGATGGCTGTGCCTGTCTCACCAGCTAGTGAGGTGGGATCAGTCCCACAGGACAACATCTGGCTTCCACCCTGGCCTCCACACCCACTCAGACAGGGATCTGCCTGAAGTCAGTGCAAAATCACTGTGGGAGACATGGGGCTCTGTGGAGAGGAGACATTAGTGGGAAGCATCTTGAACTTGAACTCCTGAAATCTGCACCAGGACTGCACTTGGTGGGGCAGGAACTGGTCTGGGCTACCAGTAGAGGCAACTAGAAGACTGGTAAATTTCCCCTAGCACTCAACGGGTCCAGATTGATGGAGGTGAAAACTAATTAGGGGACGCTAACCTGGAAACTGCTATGAGCTATTAGGTCCACTTAGGGTGGATTGAAGAGAGCAAGAGCTCCTGCTGAATAAGCGTGAGATTGTGGGAGGGTAACATAAAAGAGACAAGGGGGCATCCTGATGACACAGCTTTCCAACCTAGCACCTGCAAACCCCTGGGAAATCGCCCCCAGTGCTGGCAATCTGCAGGTGGGCAGTCACCATTTTTGAGGTCCACAGACTAGCCACTGCACTGTGATATAGTGTTGGGCATCTCCCCTCCCCAAACCCTCTCAGCAGCATCGCGGCCACTGTGTGACCTATGGCTGGGGTGCCATTTTGATCTGTGAACACTGAGTGCTCCTCCAGTCAGGAGAGATTAGTGCATAGATCTTGCAGGCATTAGGGTGGGGTAGACCATTGCCCACAGGATCTGCAGCTGCTGGGAGGCTGGGCAAACAGTGGCACCACCCCTTCCCACTAGCCAGCATCTTTCACACGGAAAGAGGTAGACACCACTTCTGGAGAGTGTGACACAGGAAAAATTCACTTTCTTTCTGCAACCAGTGTGATTCTTGACTGCAGATCAAAAGTCCTCAGCCAAGTGACTTAACTCGTCAAACCAGTTTTAGAACAAATCAATACTATGGGGCTGGACCCATCAGGAGCAGCCCCCCCAACTGTGGTAGAAAACCATCAACAATACATACATGGCTCCCCCTAGTGACAAAGGAAGCAACACACCTAGGCTGTTAGGCAGCCTAGGAACAGAACCTGCACAATGCATGCTACTTTCCAAACAAAAGCTGAAAGGTGGGAAGCAAACATTGATCCAGATGGGAAGGGCTCAGTGAAAAAACTCTGGAAGAATAAAGAATTAAACGGAAAACACACCCCCCAAGAACAACACCAGGTTTCTAGCAATGGACATTAACCAAATTCAGAACACTAAGATGTCACAGGAAGAATTTCAAAATGGATTGTAAGAGAACTGAATGATATACAAGTAAACATGGATAACCAAAACAAAGAAACCACAAAAAAAAAAAAAAAAAAAATCCAGGACTTTGAAGAAAAATGCACTAAAGAAATGGAAATATTAAAGAAAAATCAAACCAAACTCCTGGAAATAAAGAATTTATTCAGGGATCTACAAAACACAGTGGAAAGCCTCAAGAGCAGGGTAGATCAAACAGAAGAATTTCAGAGATTGAAGATAACACTTTCCAATTAAATAAGTCAGTCACAGAGATAGAGCAAGGAAACAAGAGAAAAGACCAGAGTCTGCAAGAAATATGAGACTATGTGAAGAAGCCTAACATGAGAGCTATTGGCATTCCTGAGGGTTAAGAAGACAATAAGCAAGGGTTCAATAAGCTATTTGAAGATATAATTGAGGAAAATTTCCCAGGACTTGCTAAAAATCTAAATATACAGGTACAAGAAGCTCAAAGGACCCCTGGAAGATTTATTGCAAATAAGAAGAAACCACGTCACACAGTCATCAGACTGACCAAAATATCTACTAAAGAGGTCCTTTTTCAAGCTGTAAGTAGAAAGAAACAACTAACATACCAAGGAAAGCCCATCTAAATAACACCAGATTTCTCAACTGAAACTTTATAAGCAAGAAGAGACTGTGGCCCCATTCTCACTCTTCTGAAACATAATTATACTCAGCCTAGAATCATGGACCCAGCAAAGCTAAGTTTTTTATACTCAGGAGAAATTAAGACATTCTCAGATAAACAAAGACTGAGAGAATTCACCAAGACAAGACCAGCCCTCGAGGAAGTACTCAAAACAGAGTTGCACACAGACCAGCACAAGAAAGACTGATGAATGTAAAACTACTCAAGAGCTAAAGATCAAAGGTCAGATACCACTATGACTCAAGGAAGAAAACATAGCAATGAAGTTCTACTGAACAGGATGAAATGAAATCTGCCCTACCTATCATTTCTCTCAGTAAAGGTTAATAGCTGGAATTCCCCACTCAAGAGACGTAGACTGGCCCAATGAATAAAAAAATAGAAGCCAAGTATCTGCTGTCTCTAGGAAACTCATATAACCTGCAAAGATGCATTAAGACTGAAAATAAAGGGATGGAAATCGATATGTCAAGCAAACGGAAGCCAAAAGAAGGCTGGTGTGGCAATTTTAATCTCAGATAACATAGTTTTTAAATCAACAAAAGTAATCAAAGACAAAAATGGTCACTATATACTGGTGAATGGCACAGTTCAACAGGAAGACATAACTATAATTAATTTGTATGCACCAAACTTAGGTGCACCCACATTCATAAAACAAACCCCACTTGATCTAAAACAAATGATAAACAGCAATACCATAATGGCTGGAGATTTCAACACCCCGCTGACATCACAGAAGAGATCCTCCAAACAGAAAATAAACAAAGAATTAATGGACTTAAAAAGAATTCTAGAACAAATGGGCCTGACTGACATTTACAGGACATTCTATCCAAACTCCACTGAATATATGTTCTTCTTATCAGCTCATAGGACATTCTCTAAGATTGACCATATCCTAGGACAAAAATCACATCTAAAAAAATTAAAAACATAGAAATTATACCATGCATATTCTCAGATCACAACAGAATAAAAGTAGAAATTAACCCTAACAGAAATTCACATTCCTACTTAGAGTCATGAAAGCTAAACAACCTCCTCTGAATGACTATTTTATAAATGTAGAAATCAAGACAGAAATCAAAACATCCTTTGAAATAAATGACAAAGGAGACAAAAGTTATCAAAATCTGTGGGACACACCTAAGCCGTCCCGAGAGGAAAATTTATTTCCACAAATGCCTATATCAAAAAGATAGGAAATTTACAAATGGACAACCTAATGCATAGACTCAAAGAACTGGAGAAGGAAGAACAGACCGACCCCAAACTCAGCAGAAGGAGATAAATTAATAAGATGAAATCAAAACTAAATGAAATGAACAATAGAAAAACCATATAGGAGATTAATAAAACAAAAAGTTGGTTCTTTAAAAAGATAAACAAAATTGACATGCCTTTGGTTAGAATAACCAACAGCAGAAAAGAAAAATATCTAAAAATCTCCATCAGGAACAGGAAAGAGGAAATCACAACTGATGCTACAGAGATAAAAGATATCATTTATGAATTCTACAAAAACCTTTATGCACACAAACTGGAAAATGTGGAGGAAATGGACACATTTTTAGAAACACACAGACTCCCTAGGCTCAACCAGGAAGAAATAGAATTCCTAACAGACCAATATTAAAATCTGAAATCGAAACAGGAATAAAAATCCTTCTTTTTTTTTTTTTTTTTGAGACAGAGTCTCACTTTGTTGCCCGGGCTAGAGTGAGTGCCGTGGCGTCAGTCTAGCTCACAGCAACCTCAAACTCCTGGGCTTAAGTGATCCTCCTGCCTCAGCCTCCCGAGTAGCTGGGACTACAGGCATGCACCACCATGCCCGGCTAATTTTTTTCTATATATATTTTAGTTGGCCATATAATTTCTTTCTATTTTTAGTAGAGACGGGGTCTCACTCTTGCTCAGGCTGGTCTCGAACTCCTGACCTTGAGCGATCCACCCGCCTCGGCCTCCCAGAGTGCTAGGATTACAGGCGTGAGCCACCACGCCCGGCCTAAAAATCCTTCTGAAAAAGAAAAGCCCTAGATCAGATGGCTTCAGACCCGAATTTTAACACACCTACAAAGAAGAACTGATGCCTATCCTACAAAACTTATTATTCTACAACATTGAGGAGTATGGAATTCTCCCCAACACATTTTATGAAGCCAATATAACTGTGATACCAAAACCAGGAAAGGAGGCAACAAAAAAAGAAAACTACAGACCAGTATCCCTAATGAATATAGATGCAAAAATTCTCAATAAAATTCTAGCAAATCCAAACCAGGTGCTTATCAAGAATATAATACATCACAACCAAGTGGGCTTCATCCCTGAGATGCAGGTATGGTTCAACACACGCAAATCTATAAATGTAATTCACCACATAAACAGAAGCAAATACAAAGACCATATGATCCTCTCAATAGACTCAGGAAAAACATTTGAGAAAATTCAACAGCCTTTTTATGATAAGAACGCTTAACAAAATAGGCATAGATGGGGCCTACCCAAAAATGACACAAGCCATATGTGACAAACCCACAGCCAACATCATACTGAATGGAGAAAAATTGAAAGCATTCCCACTCAGAACTGGAACCAGACAGGGCTGCCCATTGTCTACATTGCTTTTCAACACAGTGCTGGAAATGCTTGCGAGAGCAATGAGGCAAGAGAGCAGAATCAAGGGTGTCCAAATAGGGACAGAACAGATCAAACTAACAGTCTTTGCTGATGATGTGCTATTATATCTTGAAAATCCCAAGGATTCAAACAAGAGACTCCTGAAATTGATAAATGAATTCAGTAAGGTGTCAGGATACAAAATCAACACACACAAATCAAAGGCATTTATCAGATATGCCAATAACAGTAAATGGAGAACAAAATTAAGGACTCAACAACCTTTGCAATAGGAACAAAGAAAATAAAATACCTAGGAATATAGTTAACTGAAGAGGAAAAAGACCTCTACAAGGATAACTATGAAACACTGAGGAAGGAAATTGCAGAGCATGTAAACAGGTGGAAAACCATACCATGTTCTTGGATCAGAAGAATCAACATTGTTAAAATGTCAAAACCACTCAAAGTGATCCACAGAGGAGTGGAATAGAATAGAAAATCCAGATACATAACCATCCTCCTGTAGTCATCTAATCTTTGACAAAGCAGACAAAAACATACACTGGGGAAAAGATCCTTATTCAATCTCTGTGGAAAACAATATGGAGATACCTTAAACAGATACACGTAGACCTACCATTCGATCCAGCAATCCCATTATTGGGCATCTACCCAAAAGAACAAAATACAGTCTATAAAAAAGACATCTGCACCAGAATGTTTATAGAAGCACAATTCACAATTGCAAAGATGTGGAAACAACTCAAGTGCCCATCAATACATGAGTGGATTAATAATGTGTGGTATATGTATACCATGGAGTACTACTCAGCTATAAGTAATAATGGGGCTATAACACCTCTTATATTTTCCTGGATAGAGCTGGAACCCATTTCACTGAGTGAAGTATCCCAAGAATGGAAAAATAAGCATAAGCACCACATGTACTCACCATCAAATTGGTTTCACTGATCATCACCTTAGAGCACAGTTAGGAATAACATTAATTGGGTGTTTTAGAAGATGGGGTGGAGGGGATCAGTGTATACATACACAATGAGGGTGATGCACAGTGTCTAGGGGATGGACATGGTTGAAGGTCTGACTTGGGGCAGTGGGGGGGGCAAGGGAAATATATATAACCTAAACATTTCTACCTACAAAATATGCTAAAATTAAAGAAAAAAATTTGGTCTAGTGAGAGTAGCTTTTTCCGAATAAAATTTGTCACAGTATACAAGCAATAAAACAAAGAATACGTCATAGTTCACATTAAGTGCCATTGCATAAATTTACATTTACAGTTAAATTTAGACTTACATAAAACTAATGTAAATGTGTAGTTAAATCTTTTCAGAAAAAATACTCCAGCTAAACCATTCATTCCACATGAATTAAAATATATATTTCACATATATTTCAAATTATTTATAAATGGACCCAATGTTGTCATCGAGTATAAAGTATTTTTCCTATCTCCAATAACAGTGGCATCAGCAGAAAGATCCTTCTTAAAATTAAAAATTATCAAATATTACTTGCATTCTTGAATTTGGCATTAATTATAATTTCAATTACATTGAAAATGAATTTGCCACCAGTGTAAATTTTGATGATCTAATTAATAAATTTGCATAGCATCAACCCAGGAAATTTTATTTTCAATCAAGGTATCACATTAATAATATGTGATCTGTATGGTATAAAATTATGACCCCAAAAATGTTTTTGGATTTGAAACTGTTTATTGTTTCTCTTATATCACTATTACCTCATTATGTTTTACAAATAAGAGAATATTTTTTGAAGTATTTATGGCACTTTTTTCCTCCTTTTTGAACAGAAGTCCTCACATTTTTATTTTTCACTGGGCCAATCAAACTATGCAGCTATCTCTGAATCCCCAGTATATGTATCAGTCAGGATTCTTCCATAAAAACAGAAGCTGTAGTATATTTGTGAATTTTTAAATTAGGAGTTCAAAATAATCATTTTAAAGAAGGTCAATGAGAAAAATGACATCAGGAAGATGATAAAATAGAGCTTTTCAGTGCTTGTCCTTTCCCAGATACATTTGAACAACTATCTATGCAAAAAAAAAAAAAAACAAAACAAACAAACAAACAAAAAAAAAACACTTTACAGAGCTAAGAAAACTCAATGAGAGATCACCGCACCTAAGTGTTATCGCACAACTAAGAATAAATACATTGAAGATAGTAGGAGAAAAAATTTCACACTAACTGCATAACTCCTCTCCCAAGTCCTGATAGCACAGCATGGAAAGACTTACTGTCAGCCCGTGTAAAGAAAGTGGAATAAGCACAAAACTTTGCCATAGAACACAGCACCATACCTCAAATTTGTTCTTGTGGCCTCAGTATGCAGGCCAGCAACAGCTTCAAACTGGCTTCTGCACATCATTTCCAGGATTACACCTGCTGGCTCACCTCCAGGGTGGTTTCCTCAGATACAGACTCCAGCCAGCTCCCATGGCTCCATGCACCAGTAAACTCCAGGGTCAAGGCCTACCCCAGTAAAATCCAATGCTGAACCTACCTACATGCAAAGAATCACACACTAAAATGAATGAATTTTAATGTTTGTAAATTAAAAATAAATTAAAGGCAAAAATTGGTGAGCCTAAAAACAGGTCATTTAAAATTACTTAGAGAAAAAATACATGGAAAGAGTGAAGAAACACTACAGAAATTATGGGACATAGTCAATGAAACCAAAATATGTGTTATGGCTTCCAAATGGAGTGGAGAAAGAGGAAGGAGATTAAAGCTTATTTAAAGACATAGTGACAGAAAAGTCTTAAATCTGAAGAAGGACATGGAAAAGAAAGACATCTGCAATACAAATACTTGCCTATCCGTGGGGATCTAGCTCTCACCTAATTCTCACTTGTACTTCCTAGAATAACTGTAGAATATTCTGAGACTGTAATATCCTAAGATAAAAAGAAATTCACTGAAACAACCCATGCTGGGAGCTAGCTATGTTCCCAGCAAAAACAGAGCCCTTGGCAGGATCATCACAAAAGATTTGGAAATAATATAAATAGAGAAATAGGAGAGAATAAAGAAATAACAGAGACAAGAGACAAAGTATAGTTTAAAAAGATGGGGGAGTCAGGGGTCCTCCAGCATTCCCATGAGCTGTGAAGCCCTGAGTGAAGTCCTGCATCAGTATTTATTGGTGCAGTGATTAGTTGCCAGTGGTTACAGATTTACATAATAACAGATAGTTCATTTAAGTTTTAAGTCTCCCCAAAAGGGTTTCTAGAGATACCCTAATTAACTCTATCCACATGAGCAAACAGTTACAAAATTTTTCTAAGATAAACTTCTAAGTCCTAAGATAGAATTATCAATTAGTAGAAAGGCTAAACAGAAATATAGACGCTATACATTTCTCTATCTGGTTTCTTGTTTGTTTATTTGTTTTTTTTTTATTTCAGCTTATCACAGGGGTATAAAAGTTCAGGTTATATATATTGACAATGCCCCCCCATTCCCCCGAGTCTGAGCTTCAAGCGTGTCCATTCCCTAGACAGTGCACATCGCACTCATCACGTAGGTATGCACCCATCCCCTCCCCCCAACCCCCACCTCTGTCACTTAGGTGATGATCAGGGAGACCAGTTTGCTGGTGAGTACATGTGGTGCTTATTTTTCCATTCTTGGGATACTTCACTTAATAGAATGGGTTCCAACTCTCTCCAGGAGAACCAAAGAGATGCCATATCACAGTAATTTCTTATAGCTGAGTAATACTCCATGGGATTGAGACAAGTGGTCAGGCGTGAAGCAGGAACTGTCTTTGAGGCCAATTTTCTCTAGCTGTGGATAACTGCTGGGAAGGCCTTCTTTGATCAGTTCTCAACCTGTGGCCCCACACTGAGCCTTGCCTTACAGAAGCATCAGTCACAGCCTTCAAGTCCGACATGGGCATCACCATACAAACACTCCTGATCAGTGAGATGCCCTCCTGAGGCGAGGCAGATTTTGATCTGTGAACTAACACGTTCGCACGTTCACGTATTCCTTCAAGACAAAGCCCTACAAAACTCCTGAAATCTTTTATTCTTTTATGTCTTTATCTGCCAACAAACCCAGCTGTTTTCTCATTCTTTTTAGAGGAGAATATCCTACAATATTTTAGCTCTGCAATACTTGCTCCTGACATAAAAAATTCAGAGTGCAATATTTCTCATGTTTACTTCATTGTGGTGTAATGTGGGATTTATGCAGATAAGACTCTATTTATCTTAAGCAGCTTTCCTGAGACATGAGGTACTACTTTGCCATGAACCCTAGGCCACTATTGCCCTTTATTACCTCTAAGTAACAAAGTTTCCTTACTTAACTTATGTGAGTGTTCCATCTCACCAGATTCATGTAAGTGGTAATGTAACTAGTACATCTGCTTCATATTTTGATACAGTGAACAGGTTCAGGTCTGACAGAACCTTGGATTCATGGCAAAGTAAAAAGGTCAATGCAACTTAGTAAATGTCCCATGGTAGAGGCATAAGCCTAGGGACCCAGGAGCTGGATATGCTGATGGGAAAGATATGGGACAGAAATGTTGACAAATGGAATTTAAATCATCCCCCACCATGAAAGTGAAAGAGCTGGCTGCATAAATCAAGCCATAGAAAAAAGAAACATGGGAACATGGGAGTTTAATATATAATTCCCTGGTTGTTAACACTTATGTTACATTGCATTCATAAGGCCAGCAAGCTTGAAAAGTGGGTAATCAGATGGACCTTGAGGGAACCGATGGGGAACCAAGGAAAATAATTCAGGCTTTTCCAGAAAGGGAGATTTATGATACAAAGGACAGATACAACCAAAAACTGAGGAAGTCTCAAGTAGCTTGTTGGTGGTGTTTATAGACATTACAGTTCCTAATGGTTCATACCAAAGTTGCAATGGGGGTTGGAGACAAGATCTCCAGGTTCAGTAGTCCTATACTCCTATCAAGATAAAAGAATGAGATCCATCACCAGGAGGAGCTTCAGGATGGCTGACCAGAGATATTTGCACTCACCTTCTCAAAAAAGGAAAACAAAAAGTGTGACTATATAATCACATTTTGAATGGATCGTCTAAGAGAGTATACAGAAATGCAGCAGAGATATGAGAGGAAACACCTAAGGCAGGGAAGGAAAGGGAAGGAAGGCAACCTGCTCAGCCAGGATTGGTTGGGATCTTCCATAGGATCCCCAGTGTGAAGAAAGAATAAGTGAGAGATGTTCAGTAATTCACATTTCCACAACAGAATCTTACAACTTTAGCCATAGGAGAGGGCCTTGACTAGGTGGCCTCTGAGAGTATTATAAGCAGTTTCCTGAAGGCAGAAGAAAGGCATTTCTCCAGAGAGAGAGTTTACATAGGGTCATATAAACACATGCCAGAGACCTAAGCAGGGGCAGCAGGGTGTTACTTTAAGACTCACTACTCTGAATTCTGCTCTAGGACCCAAATCCCAGCCTCACTACTCTGAATCCTGCTCTAGGACCCAAAAGCCCCTGCATCTCCACATGCCTGAAGTCCATTGACATCGCCTGCCCACAGCAACTGCCATTGCTGGCCATTGCCACAAGATGCCAACATGTTCCCCACTAATAGCAACCCCACCGTCTCCAGCAACAGAGCCATTATACATTTATACATGCCCTGAGATCAGGTTCCCCTGTCCACAGCCACATCTTTGGGTGGCTGCTGGTCTAAGTGTCATAACACAAGGCACTGGAAGCGGTCTCTCTACCCTTTACAGCAGGTCCACTTTATGTTTACACATGCACTGAGAACAGGATCCCCCACATGTGGCAGTTGCAATTGCCAGCTGCTGCAACCATGGTTTAAACAAACATCATACCAAGTATCTTCTGAGACTGCTATAGAATAAAACCAGAAATTAATAATGAAAGAAATTTAGAAACTGTACAAACACATGAAAATTAAACAAATCTTCCTGAATGATCAATGAAGAAATTAAAGAAAATGAAAACATTTTTTGAAATTAATGAAAAAGGAAACACAAAATACCAAATGGAAAAAATACAGTAGAAAGACTGCTAACAAGAAAATTTATATCAAAAATACCTACCTCCTCCAAATTGTAGAAAGATTTCAAGAAAACAACCTAATTATCCACCTGAAGGAACTAGATATCAAGTACAAATCAAACTCAAAATTAGCAGCAGGAAAGAAGTAATAAAATTCAAAGCAGAACTAAACAAAAACAGAGTAAAAGGAAATTAAAAAATCAAAGAAACATTTTTTGGCAAAGATAAAATTGACAGATCTCTTACTTAATTAACCAAATATAGAAGAGAAAGGAGCCAAATAAGCTCAGTGAAAAGGAAGACATTACAACTGATACCACAGAATTACAAAACTTCATCCACGAATATTTTAAAAAAATCTCTATGCACATAAACAAAATAACAGAAGAAATGGAAAAATTCTTAGATACACATAATCTCCTGAGACTCAATTAGGAAGAAATAGAACTCCTGAACAGATCAACAATGAACCGTGAGACTGAAAAAATAATTATAAAATTTACCAAAAACGAATCCCTGAACCACATGGATTCACACCTGAATTCTACCAGAACTACAAAGACTAATACTCCAGAAATTATTCCATAACACTTAGGAGTAAAATATCCACAATTCATTTGATAAATCCAGTATTACCTTGATACTAAAGGCAGGAAAGAACACAACAGAATAATCTAACAACTATAATATAACTACAGATCCATGAAGATAGATGCAATAGTTCTTAATATATTATCAAATTGAATTCAACAGTACCTGAAAAAAATCCAAAATGACAAGGTAGACTTTATCTTGGTGTCCAAGGGTGGTACATACACCATTATATATACATAAATGAATAAAAGTGGTTCATCACATAAACAGAAGAAAAAACAAAAATCAAATGATTATCTCAATAAAGTGCAGAAAGTCACTTTTTCATAAAAAAAGCTCAGTACACTAGGCATAGAAAAATATATCTCTAAATTATAAAAGCCATATATGACAAACCTACAAACAACATGGTGCTAAACAGTAAAAGGTGAAAACATTCCTACTGCCAACGCATGAGCACAGTATGGTTTTCCAACAGCTTACATCCTCTGCTGTTTCCTTCCTCAGTAGTTCTCTCTGTAGAGGTCTTTTACCTCCTTAGTTAAATACATTCCTTGCTACTTTATAATTTACTTTGTTGCTATGCGAAGGTTATTGATTTGTTTCTCAGTTTCACTGTTGTTGTATAGGAAAGCTACTGATTTGTGTACATTGATTTTGTAACCTGAGACTTTGCTGAATTTGTTTATCAATTCCACTAGTCTCATGGCAGAATCTTTGAAACTTTCTAGATATAAAATCATTTTGTCAGCAAGGAGAGATCATTTGATCTGTTCTGTCCCCATTTGGATGCCCTTGGTTTGCTTCTCTTGTCTGATTGCTCTGGCTAGGACTTCCAGCACTATGTTGAATAGGAGCAGTGAGAGACAGCAATCTTGTCTGGTTCCAGCTCTAAGTGGGAATGCTTTCAATTTTCTTCCATTCAGTATAATGTTGGCTGTGGGTTTGTCATATATGGCTTGTTTCATTTTTATGTAAGTCCCATCTATGCCTATTTTGTTAAGTGTTCTTATATGAAAGGATGTTGACATTTGTTGAATTCCATTTGTGCATCTATTGAGAGGATCATATGGTCTTTGTTTTTGCTCCTATTTATGTGGTGAATTACATTTATAGATTTGCATATGTTGAACCACCTCTGCATCTCTGGGATGAAGTCCACTTGGCTGTGATGGGGGACTGCAATCTAGTACAACCTCTGTTGAAAGTAATATATAGATATCTTAAAGAACTACAAGTAGTACTACCATTTGAGGAAGTAATCACATTACTGGGCATGTACCCCCAAAACCAAAAGACATCCTATAAAAAAGACATCTGCCCTTGAATATTTATAGCAGCACAATTCACAATTGCAAAGTTCTGGAAACAGCCCTAGTGCCCATCAATACATGAGTGGATTAATAAAATGTGATATATTTATACCATAGAGTTCTACTCAGCCACAAAAAACAGTGGTGATATAGTACCTCTTGTATTACCCTGCGATGGAGCTGGGACCCATTCCACTAAGTATCACAAGAATGAAAAAACAAACACCACATGTACTCACATTAAATTGGTATTAACTGATCAACACTTACATGCACACATAGTAATAATATTCATTGGATGTTGGGCAGCTGCGAGGGAGGGGGAGGATAAGGGTACATACACACCTAATGGGTGCTGTCAGCATTATCTGGGCTATGGACATGGTTGAAGCACTGACTTGGCTGGGGCAAGGGCAATATATGTAACCTAAACATTTGTACCCCTGTAATATGATGAAATAAAAAAATTAAAAAGGAAAAAAAAAGAAAAGAAAACATTTGTACTAAGAAGAAGAACCAAACAAAAGGACACACTGTAACCACTGGTCTTCAACATAGTGCTGGAAGTTCTAACCACTGCAATCATGCAAGGGAGAGAAATTTAGAGTATCAAAATCAGGAAAGGAAACTCAAACTTTTCCTTTTTGCTGACGATATGATCTCATGTTGAGAAAACACAAAGACTACACAAATAGAGTGCTAAAACTGATAAATAAATTCAGCAAAATCTCAGGTTAAAAAAATCAATATACACAAATCAGTAGCATTTCTGTATATCAATAACATTCAAGCTGTGACTCAAATCAAAGACTCAATACCAATCACAGTAGCTATAAAGAAAATAAAATACCTAGGAATATACTTAACCAAGAAGGTGAAAAATCTCTACAAGGAGAAGTATGAAATACTGAGAAATCACAGATAACTCAACCAAATGTAAAACTATATCATGTTCATGGATAGGTAGAATCAACCTTGTTAAAATTTCCGTATTGTCCAAAGTAACTTACAGATTTAATTCAATCTCTATCCAAGTACAAAGGTCATATTTTGCAGATCTAGAAAAAATAATTATATGCTTCATTGGGATCCAGAAAAGAACACAAGTAGCCAAGGAAATATTAAGCAAAAAGAACAAATTGAGCTGCATCGCATTACTAGGCTTTAACCTGTACTATAAGGCTATAGTAACCAAAATAGCATGCCAATAATACAAAAGTAGAGACAGAGAGCAGTGGAATGTAATAGATAGTCCAGATATAAAACCATCTACTTCCAGCCAACTGATCTTTGACAAAACAGACAACACTGCACACTGGGTGGAAAGAGACCAATTAAATAAATGGTGCTGGAAAATGGATAGCCCCAGTCAGAAGAAAGAAACAGAAAGCCTATCTCTTACCACCCACAAAAATTAATTCAAGACAAATAAAATATTTCTTATGAGGCATGAAACCACAGGAATTCTAGAAGAAAATGTAGCCAAAATTCTTCTAGATATCAGCCTTAGCAAAGGATTTATGACTGGTACACCAATTGCAATTATAGCAAAAACTAAAAGAAATAAATAATATTTGATTAAATTAAAATCATCTGTACTTCAAAGGAAATAAGAGGATAGACAGACTATGAGAAAATATTGGCAAACTATACTTCCAATAAAGGCTAATGTTTAGACTCTACATAGAACTCAAACAAGTCACCAAGAGAAAGCAAACAACCGCTTAAAAAGTTGACAAAAAGGGGAATTCATGTGGAGGTCAGAGTGGAAGCAGGTGTGAGTGGGTTCAACCGAAGGAAGCATGGCTTCCAAAGTGTTTGAGTCCGTTGGCAAGTTCCGCCTGGCCTTAGCGGTTGCAGGAGGCCTGGTGAACTCTGCCTTATATAATGTGGATGCTGGGCACAGAGCTGTCATCTTTGACCGATTCTGTGGAATGCAGGACATTATGGTAGGGGAAGGGACTCACTTTCTCATCCCATGGGTACAGAAACCAATTATCTTTGACTGCCGCTCCCGACCACGTAACGTGTCCATTCCCCAGGCAGTGCACATCACACTCAACAAGTAGGTAAACACCCATCCCTTCCACCCAGCCCCGACCTCTGTCTGATACCCAATTGGTGTTATTCCCAAATGTGCACTCAGGGAAACCATTTTGCTGGTGAGTACATGTGTTGCTTATTTTTCCATTCTTGGGATACTTCACTTAATAGAATGGGTTCCAGCTTTCTCCAGGAGAACCAAAGAGATGCCATATCGCCATTATTTCTAATAGCTGAGTAATATTCCATGGTATACATATACCACATTTTGCTAATCCATTCATGAATTGATGGGCATTTGGGTTGTTTCCACATCTTTGCAATTGTGAATTGGGCTGCTATAAACATTCGGGTGCAGATGTCTTTTTTATAGATTGACTTTTGTTCTTCTGGGTAGATGCCCAATAATGGGATTGCTGGATCGAATGGTAGGTCGACTTGAATCTGTTTAAGGTGTCTCCACATTGCTT
>JAPYYL010000031.1:459767-493588 GCA_028534055.1 Eulemur mongoz
GAGGTGAAAGCTGTGGGTCCTGTTTCAGTCTTCTACAAGTGGCTAACCAATTCTCCCAGCACCATTTATTGAATAGGGATTCTTGTCCCCAGAGTATATTCTTTCCCGCTTTGTCAAAAATTAGGTGACTATATGAGGATGGTTCTATATTTGGATTTTCTGTTGTGTTCCACTGGTCTGTGTCCCTGCACTTGTGCCAGAACCAGGCTGTTTTAAGAACCATGGCCTTGTAGTATAGTTTGAGGTCTGGCAAATTAATACCTCCCATTTTGTTTTTGTTGCTTAAAATTGCTTTTGCTATATGGGGTCTTCTCTGGTTCCATACAAAGTGTATAATTATTTTCTCTACGTCTCTGAAGAATGATGTTGGTAATTTAATAGGGATTGCATTCAATCTGTAGATCCCTTTGGGTAGTATAGACATTTTAACAATGTTGATTCTTCTGATCCATGAGAATGGTATATTTTTCCATCTCTTTGCAAGTTCTGCTCTTTCTTTTCTCAGTGTTTCATAGTTTTCCTTACAGAGGTCCTTTACCTCTTTAGTTAGGTATATACCTAGATATTTTATTTTCTTTGTTGCTATTTTGAAGGGTATTGGGTCTTTAATTTGGTTTTCTGATTGACTGTTATTGGCATATATAAATGCCTCTGATTTGTGTATATTAATTTTGTAGACTGAGACTTGGCTATATTCGTTAATCAATTCCAGGAGTCTCATGGTTGAATCCTGGCGGTTTTCCAGATATAACATCATATCATTAGCAAAAAGTGAGAGTTTCATCTCTTCCTTTCCTATTTGGAGTCCCATGATTTTGCTCTCTTGCCTGATAGCTCTCGCAAGGACTTCCATTGCTATGTTGAAAAGTAATAGGGACAGTGGGCAGCCCTGTCTGGTTCCAGTTCTAAGTGGGAGTGCTTTCAATTTTTCCCCGTTCAGAATGATGTTGGCTGTGGGTTTGTCATATATGGCTCATATCATTTTTAGGTAGGTTTTATCTACGCCTATTTTGTTAAGCATTTTTATCATAAAAGGGTCTTGAATTTTGTCAAATGCTTTTTCTGCATCTAATGAGAGTATCGTATGGTTTTTGTTTTTGCTTCTATTTATGTGGTGAATTACATTTATAGATTTATGTATGTTGAACCACCCCTGCATTCTGGCATGAAGCCCACTTTGTCGTGGTGGATTATTTTTTTGATAAGTTCTTGGATTGGATTTGCTAGTATTTCATTGAAAATTTTTGCATCTGTATTCATGAGAGAAATTGGTCTGTAGTTCTCTATTTTTGTTGCGTCCTTTCCAGGTTTTGGTATCAATGTTATATTCACTTGGTAGAACATGTTGGGGAGAAATCCATCCTTCTCAATATTGGAGAATAGTTTATGTAGGATGGGCACCAGTTCTTCTTTGTATGTATGGTAAAATTCAGGTGTGAACCCATCTGGACCAGGGCTTTTCTTTTTGGGAGGTTTTTTATTGCTGTTTCGATTTCAGTTCTTGATATTGGTCTCTTCAGGTTCTCTATTTCTTCCTGGTTGAGCCTGGAAAGACTATGTGTTTCTAAAAATTTGTCCATTTCCTCCGCATTCTCCAGTTTGTGTGCATAAAGATTTTTGTAGAATTTATAGATGGTATCTTGTATCTCTAGCGTCGGTTGTGATTTCTCCTTTCATGTTCCTAATGTAGGTTGTTAGATATATTAGTTTTGTGCTCTTGGTTAGTCTAGCCAGAGGTGTGTCTATTTTGTTTATCTTTTCAAGAAACAACTTTTTGTTTTTTTAATTTCCCTTATAGTTTCTTTGTTGTCCTTTTCATTTAATTCTGATTTGATCTTAGTAATTTCTTGCCTTCTGCTGGGTTTGGGGTCATTCTGCTCTTCTTTCTCCAGCTCTTTGAGTGTATTCGTTAGGTTGTCTATTTGCAGGTTTTCTGTCTTTTTGATATAGGCATTTATGGATATGAATTTTCCTCTCAGGACTGCTTTAGCTGTGTCCCATAGATTTTGATAAGTTGTATCTCCATTGTCATTTCATTCAAAGAAACTTTTGATTTCCATCTTGATTTCTTCCTTTATAGAATAATTATTCAGGAGAAAGTTATTTAGCTTCCATGACTTTGAGTAAGAGTGAGGATTTCTGTTTGTGTTCTTTGTTACTTTTATTCTGCTGTGATCTTAGAAGATACATGGTAAAATTTCTATTTTTTTGAATTTTGTAAGACATGCTTTATGTCCTAGGACATGGTCAATCTTAGAGAATGTCCCGTGAGCTGATGAGAAGAATGTATATTCTGTGGACTTTGGGTAGAATGTCCTATAGATGTCAGCCATGCCCATTTGTTCTAGCATTTTATTTAGGTCCATTATGTCTTTGTTTATTTTCTGTTTAGAGGATCTGTCCTGTACTGTCAGTGAGGTGTTAAAGACTCCAGCTATTACAGTATTATTATCTATCATTTGTTTCAGATCTAGTAGGGTTTGCTTTATGAATCTGGGTGCACCTAGGTTGGGTGCATATATATTGAGTATAGTCATGGCTTCTTGTTGAATTGTGCCTTTAACCAGTATGTAGTAGCCATCTTTGTCTTTTATTATTTTTGTTGGTTTGAAAGCTAAGTTATTGGAAATTAAGATTGCCACACCAGCTTTCTTTTGGTTACCGTTTGCTTGAACTATCGATTTCCATCCTTTTATTTTCAGTCTAAATGCATCTTTGCAGGTTAGGTGAGTTTCCTGAAGACAGCAAATACTTGGATTGTGTTTTTTTTTATCCATTGAGCCCGTCTATGTCTCTTGAGCGGGGAATTCAAGCCATTCACATTTATTGAGAAAATTGATAAGTGAGACAGTTTTTTGTTCAGCTTGTTGGGTAGAACTTCATTGTTATGTTTTCTCTCTTGAACCTTGTGGTATCTGGCCTTTGATCTTTAGCTCTTCAGTAGTTTTACATTCGTGGATCTTTCTTGTGCTGATCCGTGTGTAACTCTCTTTTGAGTACTTCTTGGAGGGCTGGTCTTGTCTTGGTGAATTCTCTCAACCTTTGTTTATCTGAGAATGTCTTAATTTGTCCTTTGTATAGAAAACTTAGCTTAGCTGGGTTCAAGATTCTAGGCTGGGCATTATTCTGTTTCAGAAGCATGAAAATGGGACCCCAACCTCTTCTTTCTTGTAAGGTTTCAGCTGAGAAATTTGGCATAATTCTGTTGGGTTTTCCTTTGTAAGTTACTTGTTTCTTTCTCCTTACAGCTCGGAAAAGGGACTCTTTATTGGATATTTCGGTCACCCTGATGACTACGTGACATGGTGTTTTCCTATTTGGTATGAATCTCCCAGCGGTCCTTTGAGCTTCTTGAATCTGTATGTCTAGAGTATTGGCAAAGCCCGCAAAATTTTCCTGGATTATGTCTTCAAATAGCTTGTCCTTGCTTATTATCTTCTTCACCCTCAGGAATGCCAATGACTCTCAAGTTAGGTTTCTTCACATAATCCCATATTTCTTGAAGACTCAGATCATTTCTCTTACTTCTCTGATCTATCTGTGACTGTCTTATTTAGTTGGAAAGAGTTATCTTCAATCTCTGAGATTCTTTCCTCTGTTTGATCCACCCTGCTCTTGAGACTTTCCACTGTGTTTTGTAGCTCTCTGAATGAATTCTTCATTTCTAGGAGTTCAGTTTGTTTTTTCTTCAATATTTCAATTTCTTTAGTGAATTTTTCCTGCAAATCCTGCATTTTTTTATGGTTTCTTTGTGTTGGTTATCCATTGATTCTTGTATATTATTCAGCTTGTTTATGATCTATAGTTGGAATTCTTCCTGTGATATGTTGGTGTTTTGAGTCTGGTTTGTGTCAAATGGTTGAGAGCTAGTATTTCTCTTTGGGCGTGAGCTTTCCGTTTGATTCTTTGTGCTCCCTGTAGTTTTTCACTGGGCCCTTCCCATCTAGATTTATTGTTAGATCTTTTCTTATAGATTTAGCCTGGTTAACAGCACTCTTTGTGCTCTATTCTTAGGCTGTGAAGCAGACTAGGTATGTTGCTTCTCTTGGCAAGAGGGAGAGACTGTTGTGAATTGTTTCAAGATTTATCCAAGACCGCTTTGGCAAATTAGAACACTGCGTTGTGGTATTCTAGAAGTCAGGCTGGGTCCACACTGGTATTAGACCAAAATTCTCTTTGTTTGTTTGTTTCCCTTTGGTTCTTCCTCTATAGGAAAGGTTTCTGTCTCTATCTGCAGGAAAGATACTAGCTATTGGGAGTCGACGGGGCCCTTGCTCGTTCAGTGCCCCAGTTGCTGCAGCTCCCATGGGCAAAAGTATGCCTTGGCCCAGTGTCCCCAGGGATCAGGCTTCATATTCTCACTTCTGGAGAAGTATTCAGTGTTTACACATGGGCGGGTCCCTATATAAGGTCCATGGACCAGGGGAGGGGGCCATCCAGGGAGCCTCTTGGCTCCCCAGCAGTGACTTGGCTGTGGGCCCTAAGATGGTGATTGCGTGCCCGCAGATCACTGGCACTGGGGGTGACTGCTCAGGATCTGGCATGTACCAGAGCCAGGGGCCTGGCCCATTCCAAAGGTCACCATGGCTCCCCAGTTAGAAGGCAAAAAGAGAGAAGAACGAAAAAAAAGAAAAGAAAGGAAAAGAAGAGGAAAGAAAGAAAAGAAAGAGAAGAAAAATAAAAAGAAAAGAAAAAAAGAAAAAAAAGTACATATATGTTATATATACAAAAAAAAAAACACAAAAAAGCAAACCAAAAACACCAAAAACACAAACAAAAAAGAACAAAAACAAAACTACACAACACCACACCACGCTGCAAAATGAAAAGATACACAAATCTTAAGTATATAGTTCGGCAACTCAATGTTTTTGTTTTTACGCCTTAGTGCAGCTCCGCCCCTTCACACCCGCTCGGCTGGGTCCCAAGCAGTTTTGCTGTGGATTTCAAGATGGGGTTTGCGCACCCGCAGAGCTCCGGGGGTGGTGGGGATCTAGCCTCCGCGTACAAAAGGCGCAGCAGCCAGAGGCCCGGAGGGCAAAGGTGCCCTCTGAGGCTGTCCAGCTCATTAGCCGCCACAAAAAAAAACCAGAAAAAATTCACCAAGAATAAAATATATAGTTCTGTGAGCCTTTTTTTTTTTTTTTTTTTTTTAACGCCTTAGCACAGCTCCACCTCTTCACGCCGAGTGTGGCCCCAGAGGAGATTCCCCCAGGGTCCAAGCTGTTCACCCTTTATTGTCTCCTACCCAGAGTCCTCATGCATATCCCGCACTCCTGGCATTGGTTCAGAGACCAGCGGAGGGTGCCGGGCAGAAAGAGCCACTCGGCACTTTAGGGCTCCTGAGCGGTTTCGCCTTCACTTTCAAGATGTTGCCTGCAGAGCTCCGGGGCTGGAGGGGACCAGCTCCCTGGCAGGCAGAGACTGCCACTGCCGGGGGCTGTTGAGCAAGGATGTGGACTGGGGGTCACCGGCTGGAGAACCGCCGAAACATGCAGCACAGAGGCACAACGTTATTCGCTGTTCGGGGATCCTTTGTGTTTTTTCGCCCTGGTGCAGGTCCATCCCTCCTCGCCAAGCACTGTCTTAGCTAAGAGCCCCCAGGTTCTAAGCTATTTTCCCAAAAAAGCCTCCTGTCTGCAATGCCCCACGTCTCCCTCTGTGATTCTGCAGTGGCCTGAGGCAGGTCTCTAATCAATTGGGAGTGGAGGTCATTTAGGAGAGCAAGCCACTTTCCCAAGAGGCTGCACCCGCCCCACCTGGGGGCAGGTGTAGCCTACCGGCACTCCACTGGCTATTGTCTGTCCCGCTTTCTGCAGAATCCCCTGATCCTAATTTTCGTTCATCTCAGACCTCACTCACTCTGTTTGTCCCACGTTGATTTTCCGTGGATTCACACTGCTGTTCCTGTGTGGGAGTGATCCTCTAGCGTTGTGGCAGGTCCGGATCCACGTCTTCCTCACCGGGAGCGTGGATCCAGGCAGTCACTACCACTCCACCATCTTCCGTGGGTCCTGTTCTTTTCTCTTAGTTCTTTGCTCTATCTGTGTGACTGATTTAATTAATTGGAAAGTGTTATGTTTGATTTCTGGGACTCTTTCTTCTGTTTGATATACCCTGCTCTTTAGGCTTTCCACTGTGTTTTGTAGTTCCCTGAATAAATTCATTTCCAGAAGTTCGGTTTGGTATTTCTTTAATATTTCCATTTCTTTAGTGATTTTTTTCTTCCAAGTCCTGGAATTTTGTTGTGGTTTCTTTGTGTTGGTTATCCATTTTTTCTTTCATATCATTCAGTTTTCTTACAATCCATGTTTGAAATTCTTTTTGTGACATCTTAGTGTTCTGAATATTGTTAATGTCCATTGCTAGAGAGCTGGTGTTCCTCTTTGGGGTTGTGTTTTCCATTGGATTCTTTTTCCTTCCAGAGTTCTTTCGCTGAGTCCTTCCCATCTGCTTCAGTGGTTGGTTCTCTCCTTTCAGCTTTCTTGTGGAAAGTAACACACCTGTGCTCTGTTCCTAGGCTTCATAACAACATAGGCATATTGCTTCCTTTGTCACTAGGGGGAGCCACTTTTGTGTTGTTCAGGGTTCCTCTACAAGTATTGGGGGTCTGCTCCTGGTGGGTCCAGCCCCAAAGTACTGATTTGAGTTAAAACTGGTTTTACGAATAAGTCACTGTGCTGAGGACTTTTGATCTGCAGCCAAAAATCACACCGGTTGCAGAGAGAAAGTGTTTTTTTCTCATCTTTCCCTCTCCAGAGATGATATCTACTACTTTTCGTGTGAAAGATGCTGGCTAGGGGGAGGGGGTGGGCCTCTGTTCGCCCAGCACCCCAGCAGCTGCAGATCTGCATAGGATGATCTGCCCTGACCCAATGCCTGCAATGTCTTTGTGCTAATCTTTCACGACAGGGGGAGCACTCAGAGTTCACACATCAAAATGGGACTGTTGGCCATAGGTCACACAAAGGTGGAGCTCATAGCAAGAGTCTGCGGGTTGGGGGAGGGAAGCTGCCCAGTACCCTATCGCACTAGAGTGGCTAGGTTTGGACCCCCAAAATGGTGACTGCTCACCTGCAGATCACCAGAGTTGGGGGTGATTGTTCAGGTTTTGGCAGGTGCTAGATCAGGTGACTGTGTAATCAGGATGGCCCCTTGTCTGTTTTAGGTTTGCCTCCCAAAGTTTCATGGCTGTTCAGCAAGAGCTCTCTCTCTCTTTCTCTGATCCACGCTGAGCGGACCTAATAGCCCAAAGCGGTTCCAGGTTAGAGTCCCCTGATTAGTTTTTACCTCCATCAGTCTGGACCTGGTGAGTGGTAGAGGTAATTTCCTGTCTCCTAACCCTCTCCAGCAGTAGCCCAGACCAGTTCCTCCCCTGGCAAGCGCAGTCCTGGCACAGAGCTTGAGAGTTCGTGATGATTTCCATTAATGTCTCCTCTCCACAGAGCCCCACATCTCTTGTGGTGATTGTGCACCTACTTCAGGAAGATCCCTGGCTGAGTGGGTGTGGAGGCAGTGGGGAAGCAAGATGTTCTCTTGTGCGACTGATCCCACCTCACTCACTGGTGAGACGGGCACAGCCATCGCATGCTCTACTCTATTGTTTGTCTTGCATTCTCCAGATTTTCATGATCTTATCTCCCATTCACCTTTTCTTTTTCTTCCCTTTTGTGTCCCATGATGATTCTCCATGGATTCACAATGCTGTTCTTGCAGAGGAGCGAGCCACTTATGTGTAGCATGTCAAGATCTATGCCTTCCTCTCTGGGAGCAGGAACCCAGGAGGTTATCTCCACTCCACCATCTTTTTCTACTCTCAGCAGTTATCCTCTTCTCTTTTGCTTTAATGGTTGGATTAGTTTTAGAAAGGCTCTTCAAGCCCTGTGATTCTTTCTTCTCCTTGATTTAATCTGTTGCTGACGCTTTCTGCTGTGTTTTGAAAATCCCTGAATGACTCTTTCATTTCTTTAAGTTCTATTTTATCCTTCTTAATTTTCCAAGCTCTTTAGTGACTTTTTCATTAATTTTCTGAAATATTTTTGGGCTTCTTTCAGTTGGTTTTCAACTTTTTGTTCAAGTCCATTCACCTTGTCATTCATATTCTGAATTCAATTTATGTCTTGCAAAGAATTCCCTTGTAGTTGGCATTCACTGCTGTAACTCTTTTGTGATTCCTTGGGGGTGTTTTCATTATTCATGTTGCCTTGGGTCTTTTGCTGTTTTTTCCCATTTGATCTCTCTTTTCTGAATTCTGGATTAATTGGTTTGCAAGACTCCTGCTCCTTGCTGGGAACTCTCTAGATATTTTTAGGATATTCAAGTTGGGAGCTGGGCAACACACTCATCGCTGAAACTGGTATTCTGGGGATTGTTCTACCCAGGGTCTCCCCACAGAGGTAACAGCAGCCACAGGATAAGTGGGTTCCCAGGTTGTTGGCATTTGCTCAAAGCAGCTCACAGTTGCTGGTGGCTTAAGACTAGGGGGATGGGTTGCCTTTGTAGAGACATTGGACTTTGGAACAACTTTTATAGCAATGCTTTGTTGATGGAAACTCTGGGTGGCATCTTGAGATCCAGGTGTAGCACTGGATACTTGGGGATGGTGTCTTGGGCCTGGCAGGAGTTCTGGAGTGACATGGGCAGAGCCTCTGGCTCCAGTGTGAGAGCCTCCGGGCTGGAAGTTAAGAGGAGCCATGCCCAGAACTCTGAGCAGGGCCTCTGATCCAAAAGTGGGGTTGTACAGTTTACATATTGATTTGCCCTGTAAAGTGGAGTCAGGGCCAAGCAGGCAGTAGGCAGTTGGGGCCTAGAGGTGAGAGCCAGGGTGAGCAAGCAGCAGGCTGTTCCACAGGTGCCAGTGTCTCACTAATGCCAAGTTAGCAGGCTGAATTTTGTTTCAGTGGTGCACCAACCATGGGATTCTCCAAACTCTTCTTTTTTATTTCAGCATATTATGGGGGTACAAAAGTTTAGGTTATGTATATCGCCCTTGCCCCCCACCCCGCCCAAGGCAGAGCTTCAAGAATGTCCATCCTCCAGACGGTGAGCATCACACTTATCATGTATATATACACCCATCCTCCCATCTGCCCAACACCAGAATAATGTTATTTCTATATGTGTTCTTAGAGGTTGATCAGTGAAACCAATTTGATAGTGAGTACTATCTCTATATCCCACCCAGGACCTTCCTAGGTGTTTGTCCAAGACCTCTCGGGAAGGACTTAATGTGCCCCAGCATAAGATCCTCTGAGTCAGAACTGGGGTGAAACTGGAAGCAAAGCCTCTGAGCAGGGCCCCTGAACCAGAATGCAGATGGCAGTCTGAACCAACTTAGAGGCGGGGTCAGGGCCAGGCAGGCAGGAGGCGACTGGGCCCTGGAAGGCAAATTCAGGGCAGTGCAAGCCACAGGCTGCTTCTTAGGCACACGAGTCCCATGGATGCCAGGTCAGATGTGCAGAGATCATATCTCTCCTTGGCCAACCTAAGAGTCACTGAAAGATCATCCAAAACCTCCAGTTCTGAGTCTTCCGCTCCCTGGTCAGTTCTTATGCCCAGGTCCTGCTGTGCTCTAGGGGTAAAGTTCCTGGCTTCAAGTTTTAGGGTATGTCTGAAGGAAGCCACAAGTCAGTCCTCTTCACCCCAGCCCAGTGTAGACTTGGTGTGGTGCAATCAAAAATTCAGGATGGCTTTAGTTGTTGCCTGGTACCCATAGCACCTGTTGTCTAGTGCAATGGCATTGCCCAGACTCCAGGCAGAGCCTTATTTGAGCAGGTAGGAGGTCTATGGGGTGGTAGGAGCTGTCTTATTCTTCAGTACCCACTGTGCCAGCAGGGTAAAGACAGCACTTCCATGCTCTATTCTCCTATTGTTACCATTGTGTTCTCTGATCCTGTCATATGTTCCACTTTGTCACCTTTGTTCCCCATCCTGAGTGTCTCACATTGCTTCTCCATGAATTCACAATGCTGCTTCAGGTACTAATGATCTATATGTAGGCAGCTGCCTGCACTTTTCACTTCTTTCTTTGGGAGTGGTGAGTTGGCAGGCTGCATTTTTTTTCTCTCCCCCCATATTTTTTTTTTTTTACCATTGTTGATTTAAAGTCAATTATATCTGATATAAGAATGGCTACACCTGCTTTCTTTTGGTTTCCATTTGCATGAAATATCTTTTCCATTCATTTACCTTGAGTCTATGTGAGTCCTTGTGAGTTAGAAGTGTTTCTTGGAGACAGTATGTAGTAGGATTGTGTTTTTTCATCAATTCAGTCAAATCATGCCTTTTAAGTGGATCATTAAGACTACTCACATTAGTTGTATTGACACATGGAATACTCGTCTGCTCATGATGTTGCATGACATCTTGTTTTTTCCCTCTTTTGCGCTATTGTTTTATATTAGCTTTGAGCAACATGGAACAGCACAATAGATACAAGTGTAAAAACCACACAAAATCTAAAGCTCACAGCTTGCCTGGAAAAGTCTATTTTTCCATAACATATGAAACTTAGTTTTGCAGTATACAAAATTCTTGTCAGACAGTTGTTCTGTTTATAAAGACTAAAACTGTGTCCTAATCCCTTGTGGCTTGTAAGGTCTCCACTGAGTAGTTTGGTGTTAGCCTGATGGATTTTCCTATGTAGATTAGGTGTTGCTTTCATCTTGCTGCCTGTAAAATTTTCTTCTTCATTTTCATTTTGGCCAACTTGATTACTATGTGTCTTCATAATGTCCTGTTTGCTATGAATCTTCCTGACATTTGATAATCATCTTGTATTCAAATATCTGAATTTCTGGTGATGAAGGGAAGTTTTCATTTATAATTTCCTCAAATAGCTTTTTCATTCATTTAGCTCTTTCTTCTCCCTCAGGGATACTTACAATTTGCATATTGGTTCAATTCACATAGTCTCATATTTTTCTGAGTGATTGTTCATTCGTTTTTATCCTTTTTTTTTGCATCTTTGATTGGGTTTATTCAACATTCTTGTCTTCAAGCTCTCAGATTGTTTCTTCTGGTTGGTTTAGTCTATTTTTGAAGATTTAGGCTGTGTTTTGAAATTGACCAAATGACTCTTTCATTTCTTTAAGTGCTATTGTATTCTTTCTTTTTTATTTTATTTTTATTGATACATAATAATTGCACAAATTCATGGAATACATGTTATATTTTGATACAAGCATATAATATATAATGATCAAATCAGGGTAATTGGAACATGATTCACCTGAAACATTTATCATTGTTTTATGTTGGGAACATTTGAAAACTTCAAGCTATTCTGAAATACAATAAATTATTGTTAACTATAGTTGCCCTATTGCATTACTGAACACTAGAACTTTTTCCTTCTATTTAACAGAATTACCCCTTCACCAACACCTCTTAATTATCCCTTCCCACCACACTTACCAATCTCTAGTAGCCACCATTCTATTCACTACCTCCTTGAGATCAATTTTTATTTTGGGTCCCATATATGGTGCGAAAATGCAATACTTGTCTTTCTGTGCCTGGTTTATTTCACTTAAAATAATGTCCTCAGGATCTATCCATGTTTCTGCAAATGACAAAATTTCCTTCTTTTTAATGGCTAAATAAGATTCCGTTGTATGCATACACCACATCTTTTTTATCCATTTGTCCCTTGTTAAACACTTAAGCTGATTCCACATTTTAGCCATTGTGAATAATGCTGCAATAAGTACTGAAGTGAAAATATCTTCTGGTTACATTTTATGTCTTTGCCTCACCCAAGTGAGGTTTAGAGGCATGTCCTTCCCCTCTGCAATGCTCATCATGTTTGTGACCCTTAGTTGTGAGTTTGTCCCCCCACCCCCCCTAATCTCTGGAGAATCTTACTACAATGTGGGCACCATAGTGTTGATCAGTTAGTACCAATTTGATGGCAAGTATATACGTAGACACTTCCTCTGATCTTGTGATACTTCACTGTGGTTAATGGGCTCAAGCCCTATTCAGGAAAATATAAGAGGTGCTAGATCACTGTTGTTTCTTATAATGGAGTAACATTCCATTGTATACATATACCAAATGTTAGTAATCCACTCATGAATTGACAGGCACTTGAGTTCTTTCCACATCCTTGCCATAATGAATTGTTCTGCCATAAACATTTGGGTGTAGATGTCTTGTTATAGAATGTCTTTTGTTCTTTTGGGTAGATGCCCAACAGTGCTATTGCTGGATTGAAAGGTATTTGCACCCCCTGTTCTTTGAGGTATCTCCAAATTCTTTTTCATAGAAATTTCACTAATTTGCCATCCCACTAGGAGTGTAAGAGTGTTCCCATCTCTCCACATCCTCGACAGCATTTGTTGTTTTGGGATTTTTTTTGATAGAGGCCAATCTCACTGGGGTTAGGTAATATCTCATTGTGGTTTTGATTTGCATTTCTCTAATGATTAGAGATGTTGGGCATATTTTTATATGTTTTCTGGCCATTATACTGTCTTCTTTTGAAAAGTTTCTGTTCATTTCCTTTGCGCATTTATTGATGGGGTTGTTTGTTTTTTTCTTGTTGATTTTTTTAAGTTTGGCATGGATTCTTTTTATCAGCCCTTTATTGGATGTGTAGAGAGAAAATATTTTCTCCCATTCTGAAGGCTATTTTTCCTAACGATAGTTTCCCTGGCTGTGCAAAAGCTTTTTAATTTGATCAGATACCACTTATTTATTTTTGTTGCTGTGGTGATTGCTTTGGGGTCTTATTCAAAAATTCTTTGCCTAGGCTGATGTCAGAAAGGGTCTTCCCAATATCTGCTTCTAGAATTCTTAAGGTTTCATGCCTTAGGTTTAAGTTTGTTATCCATCTTGACTTGACTTTTGTGAGAAGTGAGAGGTGGGGATCTAGTTTCAATCTTCTACATGTAGCTATCCAGTTTTCCCAGCACCATTTATTGAAAAGAGATTCTTTTCCCCAGTGTATATTTTTGTCTGCTTTGTCAAAGATTATATACCATATGCAGATGGTTTCATCCCCAGATTCTCATTCCTGTTCCAAAGGTCTATGTCTCTATTCTTGTGCCAATACCATGCTGTTTTAGTTACTATAGCCTTGTAGTACAACTTGAAGTCTGGTAGACTGATACCTCCCAGTTTGTTCTTTTTACTTAAGATTGCTGTAAGCCATGGGGGGAAAAAAAGATAGCTTTGGCTATACAAGGTCTTCTCTGGTTCCATACAAAGCACAGAGTTATTTTTTCTAGATCTATAAAGAATGATGATGGTACTTTGATAGAGACTTCATTAATTCTCTAGATCACTTTATGTAGTACCATTTTAATGACATTGATTCTACCAATCCACAAGCAAGGTAGATTTTTCCATCTGTTTACATCTTCTATAATTTCTTTTCTTAGTGTCTCATAGTTCTCCCTGCATATGTCTCTCACATCTTTCATTAAATATATTCCCAGATATTTAGTTTTCTTTGAGGCTATTGTAAAATGCATTGCATTTTTTTTAAGTTTTTTTTTTTTTTTTTGTTTCATCTTATTGTTATGGGGGATACAGAATTGCAGGTTACATACGTTGCCCATGTACCGACTTTACCCCCAAGTCAGAGCTCCAGGCGTGTCTGATCCCCAGATAGTGCGCGTTGCACCCATCATGTAGGTATATATCCCTCCCTTCCCCACCCCCGCTTCCCGAGTCAGCACCTTCAAGCGTTACCATTCCCCAAACGTTGCGCAATGCACTCATTGTGTAGGCATATACCCATCCCCTACCCCACCCCCTACCTCAGTATGATATCCGATTGGTGTCGTTCCCAGATGTGTATTTAGGTGATGTTCAGGGAAACCAATTTTCTGTTGAGTACATGTGATGCTTGTTTTTCCATTCTTGGGATACTTCACTTAATATAATGGGTTCCAACTCTCTCCAGGAGAACCATAGAGATGTTGTATCTTCATTATTTCTTATAGCTGAGTAATATTCCATGGTATACATATACCACATCTTACTAATCCAATCATGTATTGATGGGCATTTGGGTATTGCATTTTTGAGAAATTCAGCTTGACTTTTATTGGCATATATGAATGTCTGTGATTTTTGTGTACTGGTTTTATATTCTGAGACTTAACTGAATTCATTTATCAATTATAGGGGTCTCTTGTTTGATTCCTTGGGGTTTTCTAGATATAATATCATATCATTGGCAAAGAGTGAGAGTTTTATCTTATCTGTCCCCATTTGGATGTCCGTAATACCCAGCTATTGTCTAACCACTCTAGCAAGGACTTCCAATGCTATGTTGAATACAAGAGGGGAAAACTTGTCTGGTTCCAGTTATAAGTGGTAATGGTTGCCTTTCCTTATTCTTTCTTATATTGTCTATATCTTTAGTGACTTTTTTTCATTGACATTCTGATTTTTTTTTCTTTCCACTGGTTTTCAACTTTCCATTGAATTCTATGCATCTCATTTGCCATCCATATTCTGAATTCCATTTCTAAGATTTTCACAATTTTATTTTGGTTGGAGTCATTGTAGTGTCAAACTAGCTTGTTTTTTTCATGTTCCAAGAGTTCTTTTGCTGTTTTTTTCTCATATGAAAGCTCTTCTCTTAGCTGAGGGTAGATAGGTTTGCAGCATTTTTGTTCTTCTGTGCTGAAAATTTCCTACTTAGTGAGAAGAAGGAGAGGTCTCTAGGTAGTACTTTTTTGACCTACTCTGGATGGTTGAAGCAGTGAGGGGTGGGGGCAGATGCACTGAGAGCCTGTGATGCAGCTGTTCTGTATTATCTTGTTCCCCTGTGATTGTTACAGTCCAGGGTAGTGCCAGATAATTTTTGTGCAGAATGGTGGGTTGTTCCTCTTGCCACAGTTCCTCTTGCTTCAGCTTGGGGACTGGATGAGAACCTCTCCAGAGAAGTTGGCATTGCAGTGGATTTCTCTGCCTCTGCCTCCCCATGAATGTGACAGTGGCAGCTGGGCAAGGATATCTAGGCAGTTGTCATGAGTCTCCAGGCTGCAGACATTCACTCCAATCAGGTTGAGGTGCAATAGTAGCTTAAGGCTAAGGGGTCCCTGATAGAGTGTTTGAACAGGAGGGTTCTTGCCATTAAGTGGATGGTGGGAACTTTGGAAGTGGGTCTTTGTGGACTGATGACCATACAGAACCTCAGAACAGTGAGCACTGGGATAGAGGCAGTGAGGTAGCCTTCGGAGGGAGCTTTGTGGTGGGACCATAGGCCCTTGAAGCAGTTCTGAAATCTCAGGGATGGAGCTGGAGAGCCTGGTGATAGTGCTGGATTCTCAGAGACAGGGCTTTGGGGCCTGATGTCAGTGCAGCCTAGAGGACATATAGCTTTTAAAATAATAATTTTTAATGTATTACATCATGCAGAAAACTAAAAGTGTAATTACAAACTGATGTTACAATAACAGAAATTTTACATATGTCCATACATTTACCTTAAATAAGATAATTCTTTCTTTCTTTTTTTTTCGTTCTTTCTTTCTCTTTCTTTCTTTCTTTCTTTTTTTAAACTTTTTTTATTTCAGCATATTACAGGGTTAAAAATGTTTAGGTTATGTGTATTGTCCATGACCTACTTGAGTCAGAGCTTCAAGTGTGTCCACCCCCCAGACAGGGCACCTCACAGCCATTTAGGTGTGTATGTACCCATCCCCTTCTCCCCCTCCCATCTGTCTGACACCCAATGAATGTTATATATGCACTTAAGTGGTGATAAGTTAATACCAATTTGATGGTGAGTACATGTGGTGCTTGTTTTTCCACACTTGGGATAATTCACTTAGTAGTATGAGTTCCAGCTCTATCCAGAAAATAGAAGAGTTGCTTTATCACCATTATTTTTTGTGGCTGAATAGAACTGTATGGTACACGTATGCTACATTTTATTAATCCACTCATGTATCAATGGGCTATTGGGTTGTCTCTACATCTTTGCAATTGTGAATTGTGCTGCTATAAACATTCTAGTGCAGATTCTCTTTATATAGCATATCTTTTGTTCTCTTGGGTAAAGGCTGAGTAATTGGGTTACTGGATCAAATGATAGTCCTTCTTGTAGCTCTTTGAGGTTTTTCCATATTACCTTTCATAGAGATTGTACTAGTTTGCAGTCACACCAGCAGTGTAGGAGTGTTCCAGTTTCTCCACATCCATGCCAACAATTACTGTTTTGGAAATTTTTGAAAAATGCCATTCTCACTGGAGGTAAGTGATATCTCATTGTGGTTTTGATTTGCATTTCCCTGATGATTAGAGATGTTCACCTTTTTTTCATATATCTGTTAGCTATTAATCTATCTTCTTTTGAAAACTTTCTGTTCATGTCCTTTGCCCACGTTTTGATAGGGTTGTTTGATTTTTTTCTTGCTGACTTTCCGGAGTTCTATATAGATTCTAGTTATCAGCCCTTTATGTGATGTGTAACATTTAAATATCTTCTCCCATTCTTTAGGTTGTCCGTTTGCTCTCATGATAGTGTCCTTGCCTGTGCAGAAGATTTTTAATTTGATCAAGTCCCATTTATGTTGCTGTGATTGCCTTTGGGATCTTCTTCATAAACTTGTTACCTAGCCCAATGTCTACAAGACTTTTTACATTTTCTTCTAGAATTACTAGAGTTTCACACCTTAGGTTTAAGTTGGTTATCCACTGTGAGTTGATTTTTGTGAGAAGTGAAAGGTACAAATCATGTTTCACTCTTCTTCATATGGCTATACAGTTTGGAAATCAAAAGAATCTTTGAACTAAATAACAAAGGAGACACAATTTATAAAAATCTGTGGGACACAGCTAAAGCAGTTCTGAGAGGAAAATTTATAGCCATAAATGCCTACACCCAAATGACAGAAACATAACAAGTAAATAATCTAATGAATCATCTCAAAGAAAAGGAGAAGGATGAGCTAACTTACCTGAAACCCAGCAGAAGAAAAGAAATAACAAATATCGGAGCAGAACTAAATGAAATTGATAATTAAAAAACTGTATGGATTAATAAAACAAAAAGTTGGTTCTTTGAAAAAATAAACAAAATTGACATGCCTCTTGCTAGATTAATGAGAAGCATAAAAGAAAAAACTCTAATAAGCTCCATCAGGAATGAAAAATGAGAAATTACAAGTGATGCCACAGAAATATAAAATGTCATCTATGAATACTGTAAAAACCTCCATACACATAAACTGCAAAATTTGGAGGAAATGGACAAATTCTTAGAAACACACAGCCTCTCTGGGCTCAACCAGGAAGAAACAGAATTTCTGAACAGAACAATATCAAGTACCGAAATTGAAACATCAATAAAAAAATCTTCCTAAAAAGAAAAGTCCCAGACCAGATGGTTTCACACCCAAATTTTACCAGACCTACAAAGAATTGTTGACTATCCTGTGGAAATTATTCCACAAACTTGAGAAGGAAGGAATGCTCCCCAACACATTTTATGAAGCCAATATAACTCTGATACCATAACCAGGAAAGGAAACAACAGGAAAAGAAAACTACAGACCAATATCCCTTATGAATATAGTTACAAAAATTATCAACAAAATGCTAGCAAACCAAATTGAGGTGCTTATTAAAAAAAAAAAATAATAATAATTCATCACAACCAAGTGGGCTTCATCCCAGAGATGCAGGGATGATTCAATATACACAAATCTATAAGTGTAATTCACCACAGAAATAGAAGCAAAAACAAAGACCATATGATCCTCTCAATAGATGCAGAAAAAGCATTTGACAAAATTCAACACCCTTTTATGATAAGAACACTTAACAGAATAGGCATAGATGAAACTTACCTTAATATGAGGCAAGCCATAATGACAAACCTATAGCCAACATCATACTGAATGGGGAAAAATTGAAAGATTCCCCACTTAGAACTAGAACCAGACAAGGTTGCCCTTTATCACTGCTTCTATTCAATGTTGTGCTGTACGTCCTAGCTAGAGCAATCAGACAAAAGAAATCAAGCACATCCAAATGGGAGCAGAAGAGATCAAACTATCTCCTTTTGTTGGTGATATTATCTTATATCTAGAAAACCTGAAAGATTCTGCCAGGAGACTATTGGAATGGATAAATAAATTCAGCAAAGTCTCAGGTTACAAAATAAATGTACACCAATCAATAGCATTGCTATACACCAGCAACAGTCAAACTGAGAACAAAATCAAAGACTCAATACCCTTCATAATAGCAATAAAGAAAGTAAAATACCTAGGAATGTGTTTAACCAAGGACATAAAAGAACTCTACAGGGAGAATTACGAAATATTGAGTAAGGAAATAGCAGAGGACATAAACAGGTGGAAAACCATACTATGCTCATGGATCAGCAGCACCAACATTGTTAAAATGTTTATACTACCTAAAGTGATCCACATATTCAATGAAATCCCTATTAAAATACCAACATAATTTTTCAGAGATCTAGAAAAAATAATCCTATGCTTCGTATGGAACCAGAGATGACCCTGTATAGCAAAAGCAATCTTAAGAAAAAACAACAAATTGGGAGGCATCAATTTGCCAGACTTCAATCTATGCTACAGGGCTACAGTAACTAAAACAGCATGGTCCTGGCAGAAGAACAGAGACATAGACCAATGGAACAGAACTGTGAACCCAGATATAAAACCATCCTCATATAGCTATCTATTCTTTGACAAAGCAGAGAAAAAACAGACGCTGGTGAAAAGAATCCTTATTCAATAAATGGTGCTGTGATATTTATTTCTTTAAATGACTTTGAGTTACTTTTTGGTGTCCTTTAATTTTAACCTGAAAGTATTACCTCTTGTGAAGAAAGTTCATTGTATCCTCTTCGCCTCACACTTTTTTTTTTTTTTATATTGGTATATCTGATTTTCCTTCATTTTAAGAATTGTTTTGCTGGATATAGAATTCTTAACTTTTTTTCTTTCAACACTTTAAATACATCAGCCTACTGCCTTGTAAGAAACATTCTGATAAACTTATTGGAGATTGTTTTTATGTAATAATTATCCAATTCCAAAACTTTTCTGTCATTCCAAAGTAAACCCCATATCATTAAGTACCCATTTTCTATTGTCTTCTTCTCCCAGCCTCTGGAAGCCTCTAACGTGTTTTCTGTCATTTATGTATTTGCTTATCCTAGACATTTCAAATGAATATAGTATGACCTTTTTGTGACTGGCTTCTTTCACATTGCATGTGTTTAAGATTCATTAGGTTGCAGCATGAAATGATACCTAGTTCATTTTAATTATTGAATTGCATGCATATACTATATTTTATTTGTTATTTTACATGTTGATGGACATTCAGGTTGCTTTTACCTTTGTGCTATTGTGAATACTGCTGCTATGAATAATATGTGTGAACCTATATTTTCAATTTTTGTACCTAGAACTGTAATTGCTGGGACACATAGTAATTCTATATAAAGCCCAAATGACTTTTGAAAACACAACTCAAATCACCAAAATTTGAAAATAATAATAATACAAAGCTGTTGTTTCATCTCAGTCCTTTCAAATGAGATATAAGTAACACCAAAAATGAGTAAATCTGGTTCAATAGCAAGTTCAGAAGATGCCACCCAAAGGAAAGAGTGGCTCTGGAAAAGGGGGAAAAAGAGGAGCAGCTTCTGGGAGTTACAGTTCTGAGAAGAAGGCTCAGGGTCCCAAAGGTGGTGGCAATGCAGTAAAGGTCAGACACATTCTTTGTGAAAAACACAGAAAAATCCTGGAAGCCATGGAAAAGTTAAAGTCTGGAATGAGGTTCAATGAAGTGGCTGCACAATATAGTGAAGATAAAGCCAGGCAAGGGGGCGACTTGGGTTGGATGACCAAAGGGTCCATGGTGGGACCTTTTCAAGAAGCAGCATTTGCCTTGCCTATAAGTGGGATGGATAAACCTGTGTTTACAGATCCACCAGTGAAGACAAAATTTGGATATCATATTATTATGGTTGAAAGGAGAAAATACATCACATGAAGGACCGAAAAAACAAAAACCAATGAGTAAATGCATTAAATGTTTCCCTTCTAAAACATGGGCCACTGGATCTTGCACAAAGTAGTGAGAATAAAGACAATTTCAACTGAAAACGGATATACCAATTGTGTACTTTAATTTATAACCTAATTATAAATGTATCCCTTAATTATAATTTCATAAACCTTCATAAATTAAGTTTTTTTTTTCTTTCTGTAAGGTAATAATAATGGCTGCTGGGAACATTTTCAAAGTTTCTAGTGTTTATTTATTTTTTCACATTATTAAACAAGGTCATGGCTATATCATTATAAAAAATTAACTTAGTAAGCCCTTTTATGTTCATATTTCATTTCTGGAAACTACTTGTTGATATCCAGAATGAGAATTTTACATGTTAAAGTACCGATCAGAACCTAGTTTCTTTCAGGAAGATTTTGTTGCTCGTACCAGGAGAGAAGCTAAAAATAAAATGCTGCACAAATAGTTTAAAATGTTTCCCTTGAATACTATCATGTTATTTTTGGTTTCATTGCTCTTTGGATGAGGAAAAGCCAAAATATAATACCCTTTGCAAGAAAGTCATTCCATACTGCAAGAATTGTTGAGTAAGAAGCAAAAAAAGGAGACAAGTAATCACCTAAGTTATTTTTTTTTCTTTTGACTCTACAGAACACTACATTACAATCTCTAGTGTTGAGAAATAGAGGAAAGTACTAGGACAGGTAAAAAAGTTGAAAGAATGGCTCCCCGAAGATGTTCATACTCTAATCTCTAGAACTTGAAAACATACATCTTTACATGGCAAAAGTGACTTGCATATGTAATTAAGTTAGTGGCCTTGAGATGGAAAGAATATTCTAAATTATCTTGGTAAGCACAATTATCCACCTGGACCCCTAAAATAGCAAACCTTTTCTATACTATTTCATAGTAAAAGGAAAAATATAACTATGGAAAAGTGGTCACAGGGAAGCAATGTTGCTGCCTTTGAAGATGGAGGCAGGGAGCCATGGATGAGAGAATTAAGAAGCCCTAAAGAATGTAGAAAATGTAAGAGACAAATTCTTCTTAAAACCTCCAGAATGAAAGCAGCCATTACAACACCTTTATTTTTATCCAGTGACAACCATATTGGACTATTAACCTTCAGAACAGTAAAATAATAATTGTGTGTTGTTTTAAGTTAGTAAATTTGTGGTAGTTTGCAACAATAATAGAAAACTAATACAGAAGGAATTAGAAATTTTTTTTATCCAGGGGAAGAATACTAAATTATTTAATGCTACAGTTTCCAAACTGGTCAGGACCAAATAAGTTTGAGAAAGTTGTGTAGGCAAGCTCCACATTCAATTGTCATAACAACTAATAATCAATGAATAATTGAGATGTTCTACATAAGAAGAACTATAACTCAGAGTACCTCATAAATACATTTGCTATATTCTCACCTCCTTTTCTTTTAAGTATTTTTTAAATCTTTAGGACATCTTTTCACAATGCTCAGATTCCTCAGAACATAGATGAGAAACACTGACCTATGCAGTTCAATTGAAAACCACAGATCCAAAAGAAAGAAGAGACTTGCCAAGAGGGTACTGTACCTTGACAGCATAGAGACATAATTCTGGTCCCACAATTTCCACTGTTCCTCATCCAGGTAGCGACTCCGTCTCACTAACAAGAGGAAGCCACTATTTTCTGGTGTGCAAGATTATGCAAGTCAGACTTCTTGTGGGAGAAAAGTGTCATGTGAGAATCAATTCTGCAAAGGTCTTACAGGTAAAATCATTCAAGAAAAATATGACTGTTTCAGCACTGAATGTATATTATTATTTAAAATAAAAGTGTTGGGAGAATGGCAGATTAGAAGTGACCTCCTGGGTCTCTGCTTCCAAAGAGGGAGATGAAGAACTTGATGGCTACACATGAGTCAATCACTCCCCCCCACCACCAAAGAGCAGCATTGTGACACTGCAGAGAAACAGTGTGGAACATGCAATGCTGTGGAAAAAGAAGAGAATAGGAGATACTATTGCACAGTTGGAGAATGTGAGACAAACAGTAGAGAATAGAGCATGGGACAGCCATGCCTAATTGGCCAGTGAGTGCAGTAGAATCTGACCCACAGGAGAACACCTGGCTCCTCCACTGATCTCTACATCCACTCAGACAAGGACACACCTGAAGTCAGTGCAAAGTTATGGCATGGGATAGTGGGCTCTATGGAGAGGCAAAAATATCAGGAAACAGTCTGAACTCCCCAGAGCTCTGTGCTAGGACTGCACTGGGTGGTGGAGGAAATGGTCTAAGTGATCACTTCCCACAACTGCACAAGGGAGTTTGGCTACAGCCAGCTCACCTCTGGTGGTCAGCAGGGCCAGAGCAAAGAAAACGAGCCATGAAAAGAAGGCTCTGCCTCTGGAAACTTCTGATGATTAGGTCGGCTCAGGGAAGAGCAGAAAGAGAAAGACACTTTGCTGGACAATCATGAGATTGTGGGACTGTGATGCACAAGGGACAGTGGGCATCCTGTTGATTCAGCCTGCTAAACTTGCATCTGTCAATTACTCAGAGGTTGCCCCCAGCTCTAGCTCTTGTGGGTGGGGAGGTAATATTTTTGGGGTCTTCAAACCAGAGACACCATGATGCGCCATGGTTTGGGGGAGTATCCCACCCCAGCCGGGGGACTCACCCTGAGTGCAGCAGGTTCTACCCTTGGAGGTGGGGAGAAGCAAGAATAGCTGCTTTATCTGTGCAGCTGGTGTGGATCTGCAGGACATCTGCGACCTGTTGATTCATCTAGCCAGGTCTGTGTCAGTGGGCAAATCCTGAGAGCTTCCTCCCAGTGCTACTTCCCCAGTGGTGGGAAGCCACCATTTATGGGATCCCCAGATGCTGGGGTGCTTGGTGGTCTCAGGCAACACCCCTCCACTAACCCAGTGACTTTTGTGCCAGGTATGGCAGACTCCACCTTTGGAGGTGGGAAGAAGTAAGAAAAGCAGCTTTCCCTGTGCAACTGGTATGAATCTGCAGGACCTTGGCACTGAACAACAATTGACAACCCCTTGATTTGGCCCACTGGACCAGCCTAAGTCATCTAATAACATTACTCTACGGTTGGCTTTCAGCACCTGGACAGCTGCCAACAGTGGGGTTTGTGGACAAGAAATGAAAATCCTGGCCAAAGACCATAGCAACTGCCCCAATTGACACCTGTCATCAGGAACAGCCTCCCAACCATGGTGAAAGAGCCCTCAATAACATATTAGTGGCTCCCCCTAGTGGCAGCTCAAACAATCATAGAAGCACACACATAGAAGCACACCTCCAGGTTTGCAGGCATAAGCTGCAATTTGTCTTACCCTTAGCCACAACTTAAGGGGGACTAGGGTCCAAGTAACCCTCAGAAGTGGCAAAAGCATTCCTAAAGATCAGAGCATTGGTATTCCCCCATCCAAGGGACCAGAGATTAAGACAGAGGCGTCAGATTATCTTGATAACTTGCTCCTCCATGCAAACTACAACCAAAAACAGAGAAGGTAACCTGAGAGCTTAACACAATGCCCTTCATGTCAAGCTATTAGAAGGAAGTGGAGTCATATACAGAAGTGCGATCCACCACCTGGGAGCTGAAGCTGGGGGACCAAACTCACTAAATGCCATTGGCAAGAGGTAAAGACAACAGGTCAGAGGTAATCCAACTTGCTAAGATACCTCCAAGGCAATACAAGACCAGCATGCCTCTTCCCAGCACTGTCAAGAAATGTCCCTTGGGGACTTGTAGAGAGGGGCACACACCAGTGCTAGTACTCCCAGTGCTTGAACAAGTAGCCTAATTAGAAAGAGCTAGAGAAAGAACACAGGAAACATGAAAGATCACAGAGAAAAGTTGCCCCCCAAAATCATTAGACCCTCAAAAATAGATAATAATTTAAACAAAATGATTAAGATGACCCAGAAAGAATTGTAAATATGTATTGTAAGAAAACTCAATGAAATTGAAGAGAAAATAGAAACACAACACAAAGAATTCACAAGAACAATACAGGAAATGAATGAAAAGCTCTCTAAAGAAATTGAAATATTATGAAAGAACAAAACAGAAATCCTGGAAATGAAAGAGGCATTCAAAGAACTTCAAAACACAGTGGAAAGCCTTAAGAATAGAATGGATCATGCAGAGAGAATCTCAGAGCTTTAAGATAATGTCTATGTGCTAAACAAATCAGATGAAGAAAAAGAACACAGAAGCAAGAGATAAGAACAAAACATACAAGAAATGTGGGATTATGTAAAGAAACCATATATAAGAAATATAGGAAACAGAGAGAGAGAAGAAGAAAACACACAAGGGATGGACAATCTATTTCTTCAAACACTGGAGTAAAATATGCCTGGCCTGTCCAGAAATCTATATATCCAGATACAATAATCACACAGATGTCCTCAGAGACTCAATGTGAAGAGGCAATCACCACGTCACATAATTATCAGACTGGCTAAAGTAAACATGAAAGAGGAAATCCTTTGAGCAGTAAGACGAAAACAACAGATAACCCACAAAGGAAAGTCTATCAGACTAACTGCAGACTTCTCAACTGAAACTCTACAAGCCAGAAGGGACTGGGGACCCATCCTCAATCTTCTAAAATGGAATAATGGCCAGCCTAGAATCTTTTATCCAGCAAAACTAAGCTTCACTTAAGAGAGAGAAATAAAGACTCTCCCCAAGAAGCAATCACTGATGGAATTTGCGAAGACCAGAACTGGTCATCAGGAAGTACTCACACCTGCATTATATACTGAACAGTGCAATAGACACCACCAAATTAAAATCACTCAAGAGTTAAAATCCAAAACCTGGATTCCACGATGGCTTGAGAGGTAAAATAAAACAATAAGAATTTACTTAATATGGACAGAAGTATACCCCAAATATCAATCCTCTCAATAAATGTGAATGGCTGAAATTGTCTTCTGAAGAGATATAGACTGGCAGAGTGGATAAAAAATTACAATCCAAGTATCTACTATCTCCAAGAAATACATCTAACCCACAAAGACACTTTCAGATTCAAGGTCAAGGGTTTGAAAACAAACTTTCAGGCAAACGGAAGCCAAAAGAGAGTAGGGATAGTGATTCTTATTTCAGAAAACATAAATTTTAAAATAGCAAAAGTAAGTAAAGACAAAGATGGTCTAAATAAAATGCTGAAAGGAAAAATCTAAGAAGACTTAATAATTCTCAAAATTTATGCAACCAACACTGGAGTGCCCATACACACAAAGCAAATCCTGTGTAAACTAAATAGTATGATAAACAGTAATGCCATAGTAGCAGGGGATTTCAGCACCCCACTAAATGAATTAGATCAATCTTCCAAACAGAAAATAAGAAAAGAATGAACTAAACAGAGCTTTAGAACAAATGGGCCTAACAGACATCTCAAGAACATTCCACCCAAATAAAGCTTAATATACATTCTTCTCATCAGCTCATGGAACTTTCTCCACAATCAACCACATACTAGGCCACAAGTCAGACCTCAGACCTTTTTAAAGAAATTAAAAAAATAGAAATTGTACCATATATCTTCTCAGATCATAAGATCAATACCAACGGAAACACTCACCGCTTCAAAAAGTAATGGAAATTGAACAATCTGCTGAATGAGTACTGGGTCAAGGAAGACATCCATATGGAAATCAAAAAATTCTTTGAACTAAATTATAACAGTGACACAAGTTATTAAAATTTGTGGGATACAGCAAACGCATTACTGAGAGGAAAAGTAATGGCATTAAATGCTCATGTCCAATACACAGAAAACTCAAAAATCAACAAACTAATAAGTCATCTCAAGAAACTGGAAAAGGAAAAGCAAATCCTAAATCTATCAGAAGAAAAGAAATAACTAAGATCAGAACAGAACTACATGAAATTGAGAAGAACTACATAGAGCAATGAAAACAAAAGTTGATTTTTTTGAAAAGATAAACAAAATTGATAGCCTTCTTGCTAGATTGACCAAACTAGAAAGGAAAGAACTTTAATAATCTAAATCAGAAATGAAAAGGGAGAGGACAGTACAGACATCACAGAAATATAAAACATTATCTTTGAATACTATAAAAATCTATATGCCCAAAACCTACAAAATGTTGAGGAAATGGCCAAATTCTTGGAAGCCCACAAGTTCCTAAAGCTCAATCAGGACAAAATAGAATTCGTGAACAGACCAATATCCAGCACAGAAATTGGAGCAGCACTTATAGGTATCCCAACAACAAAAAATGTCCCAGACCATATGGGTTTATACCTGAATTTTAACAAACCTACAAAGAATAACTCATACCCATACTGAAGAAATTATTCCAAAACATTGAGAAGAATGATATCCTCTCCAATTCATCTATGAAGCCAATATCACCTTGATTCTAAACCCAGGGAAGGACACAACAAAAAAAGAAAACTACAGAACAATATCACTCATGAGTAAAGATGCAAAAATTTTCAATGAGGTCTTAGCAAACTGAATCCAACAGCACATCACAAAAATAATTCATCTTGACCAGGTATGCTTTATCCCAGAGATGCAAGACTGGTTCAACACATGCAAATCTATAAATGCAATTTACCACATAAATAAAAGCAAGAACAAAGGCCATATGATTCCCTCAATAGACACAGAAAGAGCATTTGACAAAATCCAGCACATTTTTGTGATAAAAACTCTTTAAAAAATAGGCATAGATGAGACAGTCCTTAAAAGGATTAAAGCCATTACAATAAACTCATAACCAATATCATACTGTATTGGGAAAAATTGAAAGTGTTCCCACTTAGAACTGGAACCAGACAAGGTTGTAACATAGGGCTGAAAGTCCTTGCCAGAGTAATCAGACAAGAAAAGGGGATTAAGAATGTCTGAATGGAAGCAGAAGAGGTCAAATAATCACTCTTTGCTGACAATATGATATTATATCTAGAAAATTCCAAGGATTGAACAAATAGACTCCTGGAATTGATAAATGAATTCAGTAAAGTTTCAGGATACACAATTAATGCACACAAATCAGTGGCATTCATACATGCCAATAACAGCCAAGCCAGAAATAAAATGAAAGGTGCAAAACCTTTCACAATAGCATCAAAGAAAATTAAATATTTAGGAATATATTTAATAAAGGAGGTGAGAGGTATTTATAGGGAGAACTACAAAACACTGAAAAAAGAATTTGTAGAAGATGTAAACAGATGGAAATCCCTATGATGCTCATAGATTCATAGAATCAATACTGTTAAAATGGCCATTCTATCTAAAGTGATCTACAGAATTAATGCAATCTCCATCAAAATACCATCCTCATGCTTTACACTTTAAGAAAAAATAATTCTATGCTGTGTTTGGAATCAGAGAAGATCTCACATAGGCAAAGCAATTGTATGCAAAAAGAACAAATTGGGTGGCATCAGTCTACCAGATTTCAATTTTTACTACAAGGCTATACTAACCAAAACAGCACAAGAACAGAAGTATAGACCTTTGGAATAGGACATAGAAGCTAGATATAAAATCATCCTCATATTGGCATCTAATCTTCGACAAAGCAGACAAAAACATACATTGGGAAAAAGCATCTCTATTTAATAAATGGTGCTGGAAATACTCGATATCCACATGCAGAATATTGGAACTGCATCCCCACCTATCATCTCTCACAACAATCAACTTACGATGGATAACAGACTTAAACCTAAGTTATGAAAACAAAAATTCTGAAAGAAAATGTTAGGAAGACTCTTTTAGTCTTCAGTCTAAGCAAAGAATTTACGCATAAGTCTCAAAAGCAATCACAGCAGCAACCAAAATAAACTAATGGGATCTGATCAAATTAAAAAGCTTACACACAGGCAAGGAAACTATCGTTACAGCAAATAGACAACATACAGAATCGGAGAAAATATTTACTTTCTACACATCTGATAAAGGGCTGATAATAAGAATATACACAGAACTTAAGAAAATCAATAAGAAAAAATGAGACTACACTATGAATAAATGGGCAGAGAGCATGAACAGAAAATTTTTGAAAAAAGATATGCTAATGGCCAGTAAATATATAAAAAAGTGCTCAACATCTCTAATATTAGGGAAATGCAACTCAAAACCACAATGAGATATCATCTAACACCACTGAGAATGGCCTTTAGTAAAAAATCCCAAAACAACAAATGCTGGTGTGGCTGTTGAGAGATTAGAACACTGTTACACTGCTGGTAGGACTGAAAATTAGTAAAGCCCATGTGGAAAGTAATTTGAAGATAGCTCAAAAAATTAAAAATAGAACTACCATTTGATCCAGCAATCCCACTAGTAGGCATCTACACAAAGGAAAAAAGTATATTCCATAATAAATACATCTGCACTGCAATGTTTATGGAAGTACAACTGACAATTGCAAAGACATGGAAACAACTCAAGTGCCCATCAATACATGAGTGGATTAATAAAATGTGGTATATGTACACCATGGAATATTACTCAACTACAGAAAACAATGGTAATCTAGCACCTCTCATATTATCCTGGATAGAAATTGAGCCCTTCCTTCAAACTGAGATATAACAAGGACGGAAAAACAAGCACCACATGTACTTGCCATCAAATTGTTACTAACTGATCAACACTAATGTGCTCACATTGTAGTAATACTCACTGGGTGCTGGTCAGGTGTGGGGCTTGGGGCGTAAACTCACAGCTAATGGAAGTGAAATGCACTGTATAGGGAAGGGCACACTTGCAGCCCCGGCTGGGGCAAGGCAAACACATTACATGTAACCAAATGTTTGTACCCTCATAATACCCTGAATTGAAAAAGTGAAATAAAACTCTTTAACAACTATAAAGTTAATAATTTCATATTAAAGAGAGTAAGTCAATCTAAGATGTCCTCAGAATTATTTACCATGTTCCTAATTCTGGCTTTGTGAAATCTTTTGGCATAAATTGTGGATTCTAAAAATGCTAATTTTAGAAGGAGTAATTCAAAGATCATTGCATACCCTAAGTACTACTGAGAATCAGGAAGTAGAATGAGAAAACAAAAGAAAACAAAATACCATTGCAGCAGTCACAAAATTGATGTCACAGAAATGAGAATCTTCTGTTTTTTTCACAGAAGAATCTCCTAGGTCAACATCATTTAGATTTTTTTTTATTATTATTGGCAGTGAAAGAACACACTTCTAACAAGATTGGGCATATAGTTTTCCAGCACCTATAAATTAGAATCCACAAATTACAAGGGAGAAATTCCTAGAATAAGCAATGTGGAACAAAAATGTGAGGCTGCAAGTTAAGCAAAAAAAAAAAAAACAAACAAACAAACAAACAAAAACTGCAAAAATGGGCAAAAAGTACTTTAAAAATGGCAAATAAAACCTCTCAACTATGTTTGACAAGGGAATTTATTTACTTATCATATTGATGACAAGCTTTGAGGAATTTAACTTATTACCTCTAACAACAAAAAAGTTGCACTTTCATAGGCATTAAGCACATTTTTGAAGCGTATATCAGCATGTACAACCAACTAATTTGCTGGCTTAAAACAGCCCAATGAAGCTCTTTTTGGCTGTTAAACTTATATTTACCCATAATAAATGACTGTAGGTATTAATTACAATATATTACCCTAAATTTGACCAGGGTTTCTAAAACCCATGATATAGGGATTTTTAGTCATAGTCAACACATTTTTTCCTTCAGAAATCTGATTGGTTGCTCTGGATGCCATAAATAGTATAAATTGAACTCACACTTGTAGGATCAAGCATCTCCAAGTTTCAGAGAGAAATTTTCTCCAAATATATTTAAAGGTATGTGTATTTCATTTATAATTAGCTATCCTTTTTGTTGTGCTTACTTGTTTTTCTGTAGTTGCATGTTTAACAGATGCAAATATGTACCACATTTCTAATATTTTATGCTATTAAAAATGAGTTATTTATTTATTTGGACCATAGAATCTGATTATTAATTTTTTTTCGTTTACTTTCTCATGCATCAAAGTGTTTGTGTTTCTCTCTGTTTATATGTGTATGTATATTTTTAAATTTTAGTTCTAAAACCCTAAAAGACTTCCTGGAACCAAAACTCACAGCAAATATTATATTAATTACTTATAAATTAAGTTAAAATAATACCTTAAGGATATGCTCCACTACTTTGAAAATCATCTTGCTAAATAATACCTTATTTTATTCTAGAACCATCAAAGAAATATTTTCTCCCTTATTAATTGGACATTTGATAAAACCAGATTTAGGATGGAAATAATGTCAGTTTATTTCTTATATTAGAATAATTGCACATTATATTTTAGGTTTACAAAAAATTAAAGTTTTTTTGCTTAAAGATTATAAAGTTAGTTGACAATTTAGACCACGAAGCATTGTGTATATTTTGAATGACCAAGTTTTGCTTCATCTTTCATGTATCTAATTTGCGGAGTAATTAAATACAGCATAAAAAAGAAGATGCCATTGAATAAAAATGAATCTTTTTTTTTTGTATAGAAATCCTTCAAAATTCATTGAAGAATCAGAGAATGCTATTGTGGTTCTTGCCTTTCTGTTCAACCTCATATTTTGTAATACAGACTCCCTGAGCTTAGATATACTACTTAAAAATCTTGCCTAAAGTTCTGCAAGGTTGAAACATCCAGAACTAAACCTCTGTCACTCCTTAATCTATTTTGGAAAATTTCTTTATTTTTATTTTTATTTTTATATTATTCTTATTTCAGCATATTGTGGGGGTACAAAAGTTTGGGTTACATATATTGCCCTTACTGCCCCCCCCCCCAGTCAGAGCTTCAAACGTGTCCATCTGCTAGACAGTGCACATCGCACTCATTATGCATGTATACACCATCCCCTCCCCCACCCACATCTGCCCGACACTGGATCAATGTTATTCCTAAATATGCTCTTAGCTGATTCTCAAATGATTAGTCTTTAACAATATCAATACCTAGATGGACAATACAAGAAACTTTTCTTGGCTTCTCATTCCAAAGTCATAAAACACTATGCAGTAATGGGTAAAAACATTGATGATCTCTTGAATTTTTAAAGTCAGCCTTGTTTCTTTAATTATTAATTATAAATTACAGTTAGCCTGTGTGACTTTAGGAGAGCTACAGAGTAACAGGCACAGAAACATGCCATTCCAAATTACAAAATGAAACATGATGCATTTCCCTAAACTTGTTCAGTTCCCAAGCTAAACAAATAGCAACTTTATAGCAGTGATACCAGAAAAAATGAAATTGTCTGAGAATTTGAAATAAAACTTGAATAAATTAACCTCACATAAAAATGATCCCACCATACTTACTATCATCAGATAAATATGAGTTATGAGTATTTTATGGAGCATATGTCCATGTTTGCAAATAGATAAAAAAAAAAAAAAGTGGTCTTGACTTATGTTTCAGAACCAACAAGAAATGGGGACCTGGATTTTGTTTGCCTGCCTCCTGGGAGCAGCTTTTGCTATGCCTGTGAGTAAAACATCCGTTGCATAAGTGTTAAAAAGCTTAGTAATAAAAGTCTGCCCCCAAGTCAGTAAAGTTTAAAACAATAAAATATCAGATATCCTCACATGTCTCTGTGTTAAAGAAACATTTGAGCCTGTTGAAACAATAGATTCTCTGTGCCTAGTTTATTTCACTTCTCCTAATGTCCTCCAGGTTCATCCATGTCATTGCAAATTCTTCCTTTTTTAAGGCTAAATAGTCTGTCATTTATTAGCCTGATTTAATCATTCCACATTGCAGATATATATCAAAATACCACATGTACTCCATAAGTGTATATAATTATTATTTGTCCATAAAATAAAATAAAATAAAATAGATTCTTGAATGCCTCCACCAAACATTCTGATTTGATACAGCTGAAGCAGGGCCCAGGACTCAGCATTTTTACAAGCATCCTGGGAGATTCTGTTGAAACCATTAGCTTGTAAATATCAATGCCCATCTCTGGATGGAGGAAGTCTTCAGAAGCGACCTTTAGAAAAGGCCTCCTGAGAAAGTACTTAATCAGCATTAGGCAAATATTACAAAACTACCAATTTTCTCTAAAACCCAATTCCTCACAAGTTTCCAAATCTCTTGCAGCCCTTCACATACCACTGCTGTTTCCCTTCAGGGGGTAAGATTTCTATGTTAGGAATCCCCTACTTGAACCATCTCCTTGTTCTTAGAGGCCCCACCCCTTTGGGTACATCTACTAAGTACCTGGCTTCCTTGTGGTTACCTGGGATCCTACCCACACCCAATACAAATTGATAAACTTTACATTCAAATGTACCAAAAACCAGGATGTCGGACCCATTGTCTCCAGACACAGGTACATAGGGCAGAGAGCTTAGATCACATGCAGGCTGAGCAGGCTCCATCTGCTTGCTGGTGGCATAAAGAGCAGTTGATACAATAAGAAGCCAGCAAGTTTGCACACCTGCCTCCTTTCTTCCTCTCACCCACAAGACCCAGATTCTGTGCTCTGCCTTCCTGAAACCCTGCATTGTGACCATTCCTAGTCCCTTGAGGGGCCCCTGCATTTTTCCCACTCCTGAACTCAGCATCCCCTGGCGTGGTATCTATCAAGATGGTATAGGAAAGGCAGTTACCTGACTAAAATAATAATCCATATCCACATGAGAGTGAAGGGACCCTGTTATGAAATACAAACATTTTAAGGACCATAATAGAGCTGACCCCTAATGAGTCAGTGTCTGAGGGAGATTTTCTGCCTGACTCTTCTCTCCCTCTCTCAGACCCCAAAATCCCACAACTCAGGCCCCACACACTGGGCCCCCACTTTTGAAAGGACAGACAGTTCTGGTTTAGATCATCATTCAGGTTGCTTTTTATTTTGAACTTTTAAAATATTCTGCGATGAAATCATTGACAGAATAATAAAAAGGATTGGCCTAAACTTGATAAACCAGCTCTGTCATTTTCCACAGGATTTACAATGTTTCCATTTTGCTGCATCCCTTCTTGTTCTTGAATTCATCAATAATTCCTGCCTTGTGGTTTCTTTTGTTGCTGTTGAGTAGTTTGCTTTGCATGTCAATTATGAGGAACTTCTTTGATACATAAGCAAAGGGATGTCTGTGGGACAAGTCTCTTCTTTTCGGGATTTCTTAACTGTGTAAAAGAAACATGCCTTTCTCCCCAACATGAAGTGAGTTTCATCGAGTAAACTGGTGGCTGGGACAGGGTAGGATTCATCTATACTAGGAGAGGAGTTGTCTGAAAACCACCGGAGAATAAATGTGTGCTGCTTTCTGCTTCCAGGTCTCCAGGCATGAGACTATGGAACAGTCTGTTAATTGTTCTGGACCTCTTTAAATAAGAGGGCTCTTCTTCTGCACAGTATACATGTCCAAACAGCCTGGTGTTGGCACAAGTTCAGGGACACAGACCAGTGGAACACAACAGAAAATCCAAATATAGAACCATCCTCATATAGTCACCTAATTTTTGACAAAGCGGGAAAGAATATACTCTGGGGACAAGAATCCCTATTCAATAAATAGTGCTGGGAGAATTGGTTAGCCACTTGTAGAAGACTGAAACAGGACCCATAGCTTTCACCTCTCACAAAAATCAAATCACGGTGGATAACAGACTTAAACCTTAGGCGTGATACAATCAGAATTCTAGAAGAAAATGTAGGAAAGACTCTTACAGACATTGACCTAGGCAAAGAATTTATGAAGAAGACCCCCAAGGCAATC
>JAPYYL010000031.1:494088-518030 GCA_028534055.1 Eulemur mongoz
GGGAGGGATATATACCTACATGACGGGTGCAATGTGCACTACCTGGGGAACAGACGCACCTGGAGCTCTGACTTGGGGGTAAAGGCAGTACATGGGCAACGTATGTAACCTGCAATTCTGTATGCCCCATAACAATAAGATGAAAAAAAAAAAAAGTACACCTCAAATATGTTCTGCTCTATATAGATTTTTTTAAAAGTAGCTTCAGTCTCCCTTAATGTGAACCATTGCATATTGACTTAATCTCTTCCTCTCTCTCCCTTTCTCTCTCCTTCACTCTCCCCTTTTCTTTCTTTTCTATTCTCCTTCCCCATCCCTATAAAAGCTACCACCTCATCCGGGGCACCCTGGTTATATCAACTTCAGCTATGAGGTAATTTTTCTCTTTACTAATTTTTACCATTTTTTTTTTTTATTAACAATGCCCTGGGACTCTACAGAGAATAGTGTGTTAATTCTTCATCCCAGATGTCTCTTCAATAATCTCAATTTTACAGTTCTTACCACCAGCTTTCCAGTTTAAGCCCTAATGGGTGGCCTCAAGCCTACATTGTCCCAGCACCCTCCTACCTGGCCACTCTAGGTCTGTCTTCCTAAACATAGCTATAATTTTATCTATCATAAACTACCATTTAGCGAGGCTTCATGGTAGGGTGGAAAGAGAACTCTAGCTGACTAGCCTTGTTGCCTTCCGGCCAGTACAATGTGGGGATTAGATAGGATGTTATCTAAGATTTTTTTCCAAGTTCAAAAACTCCCAATTCTAAGACATTTACACTTGATGTGAGTCTCTCACTTGACTCCACGAAAGATGAGTGACTAAGTGCTGTACGAGGGACTGTGCAGAGGAATGGAAAGCACCAGAGCTCTGGGTCTTGAGTTTGAGGTTCTCCGCAATCCCTTACTAACTACATGACTTCAGGAAAACCATTTTCTCTCTCTGGAACTTTGGTTCCCTCAGCTGGAGAAGGGAAACAATTATGTTAAGCGTATTTCAAAATATTGTTTGGAGAGTAAAGTAGTTATTGAATATGAAAAGTGTTTTGTCAAGTATAAGTTGAGAATTGTTAATTAATATTGTGTGATAAAACAAAACAAACACTAATTTTGTATTGAGGCAAGATTTTCTATTAAACTTTAAAAGGTTGCTAAATATGGCCAACAAACATTTATTTTTAGGAGATTTTGCTATCTTGTTTTGTGGTGTTAATGGCTGAAGTGAATATTAAGTTATATAATCATTTTGTGATTGTCCATGTAATGAAGAGCAGGCATCATGGAATTAAACAGAATCACTGCTTTTGCATCCTTAGTTAAATTAATGAGCCTCTTTAACTTTCCATAGCCTTGTGCATAAAAATATAAGTGATGATACTTCTCTCAGAGCATGTGAGACAATATAAAAAATGTGTGTGATAGATGCAATGCAGTGCCTGATTCAGAAAGCACCCAACCAATCTTTATGTTGTTCTCTTCAGTAGACTTACTCTTTTAGGCTATCAATATTGATAAGACTGCATATGTGAATTTATATTTCATACTGCATTAATGCATTTCTATATTTGATCAAAGTAAATTAAATAAAATGTATTCTCATCTCTTTGTTAAGGTGCTTACCCCTTTGAAGTGGTACCAAAGCATGATAAGGCCACCGGTATGTAGATATTTTGTTCTTTATTCCCTTAAAATATTAGGAATGCATTTAAATACCCATATTAACTGAAATATATCTACTCCACATAGAGTCCCTAAAGGGAATTTTTTTTTTTTTACTGTCTGGGAGCATACTGAATTTTATTACCTATGACTGTAACTTCTGGAAAATTCTTGGGATGCAGAGAAATGTTTTGTTTTTTCTTTATTCTTGCCATATATGCTAATTTTCTAAATCCATTATTTATTTATTTATTTATTATTTTTTATTTCAGGATACTATGAGGATACAAACATTTTGCTTACATTTTATGTCTTTGCCTCACCCAAGTGAGGTTTAGCAGCATGCTCTTCCCCTCTACAATGCTCACCACATCTATTAGTTGTGAGTTTATAGCTCCCAACCCCCTATTCCCTGGAGAATATTACTATCATGTGAGCACCACAGTGTTGATTAGTTAGTACCAATCAGATGGCAAGTACATGTGGAGCCTATTCTTCCAATCTTGGGATACCTCACTTTGGATAATGGGCTCAAGCCCTATCCAGGAAAATATAAAAGGTGCTAGATCAGTGTGTTTCTTATAATTGAGTAATATTCCATGGTATACATGTACCAAATTTTAATAATCCACTCGTGAATCAACAGGCACTTGGGTTGTTTCCACATCCTTACTATAGTGAACTGTGCTACCATAAACATTTGGGTGGAGATGTCTTTATTATAGAATGTCTTTTGCTCTTTTAGATAGATGCCTAATAGTGCTATTGCTGGATGGAATGGTATTTCTATTTTTAGCTCTTTGAGGTATCTCCAAATTCTTTTCCACAGAGGTTGCACTAATTTGCAGTCCCTCCAGCAGTGTAAGAGCGTTGATGTCTCTGGAAATATATTTTTTTTTTTGCTTTTATTTTATTTTTATTTTTTATTTCAGGATATTATGAGGGTACAAATGTTTAGGTTACATATAATGCCTTGGACCCACCCTACTCAGAGCTTCAAGTGTCTCCATCCCCCAGACGGTGCACACCACATCCATTAGATGTGAATATACCCATCCCCTCCTCCCCACTCCCACCTGCCTGACACCCAATGAATGTTACTACTATATGTGCACCTAAGTGTTGATCAGTAAATGCCAATTTGATAGTGAGTACATGTGGTGCTTGTTTTTCCATTCTTGTGATACTTCACTTACAAGAATGGGCTCCAATTCTATTCAGGATAATACAAGAGGTGCTAGATCACCATTGTTTTTTGTGGCTGAGTAGAATTCCATGGTATATATATACCACATTTTTGCAAAAGGTCACATGTGTGTATGCAGTTAGAAATTCTTGCAGAGGAAGAAATGAATAAAATATTCGTATGGCCATACGGCAAAGCAAACACTGCTGCTTGTCCAGTTGGAAGTGACCTGAGCCTCTCTTTTTCTCACCAGTACCCATCCTATGGTTACGAGCCCATGGGTGGATGGCTGCAGCACCAAATCATCCCTGTGCTGTCCCAACAGCACCCCCAGACTCACACCCTGCAGCCTCATCACCACATCCCAGTGGTACAAGCTCAGCAGCCCGTGGTTCCCCAGCAACCAATGATGCCGGTTCCTGGCCAACACTCCATGACTCCAACCCATCACCACCAGCCAAACCTCCCTCCGCCCACCCAGCAGCCCACTCAGCGGCAGCCTCACCAGACCATACAGCCCATGCAGCCCATGCAGCCCATCCAGCCCATCCAGCCCATCCAGCCCCAGCCACCTCTGCACCCCATGCAGCCCCTGCCACCACAGCCACATCTGCCTCCGCTGTTCCCCATGCAGCCCCTGCCGCCCATGCTTCCCGACCTGCCTCTGGAAGCTTGGTCAGCAACTGACAAGACCAAGCGGGAGGAAGTGGTGAGTATGCCTTGAAGCCACTACAATACAAATCCTGTGGAAACGGGGCAGCAAAACTGAGGTCTTAGACAACCCAGGGTCTAGAGTTGCAATAGCTGCAGGTCTATGATTCTGTTATTCTAAATGGCCTGTAATTTTAAATATTAAACAATTTTATTTACATACATAGTTTATGTAAGGTGGATCCAAAAATCTAAAATTATTTAAAATTCCAGCCACAATTTAGATTATTGAAATATGTTTATTTTAAAAGCAACAGTATAGGACATATCAATTCTCAATTTCTTTCACTGGTTTGACTAGCAAGAACAGGTCACAATTATAGTGAAAGATATGAAAAGACTAAGTTTGACAATAAGGAGATGCATAGCTCTAAACAGTCTAAAAAATGTTAGGTAGGAAATCTTTTAAAGATCTGAAGTAATACTACCCTGTCTAAAGTCTGCTTTTAAAACAATCTGGCTACACTAGATAGACTTTTTGAATATTTTTTCATTGCTAGGATTTAATAGACTAAGCTTTTAATGAGAATATTTCACAATTCAGCTCAAAATCTCCTTTCATTTCAGAAAGGTTTTCTAAATGAAACAACCAATAAGATTGTTATCAATAAGATTGTTACCCATGTCTATAAACCCTCAGATACTTTTTTCAGTTGCCTATTGACAAATAATATAAAGTGATTAGCTCACAGATTGACATGCAGGAAGTACTCAATGATAGATATTTTATCTAAAAATCTTAAATTCCAAAAATCTAAGATATTAAGTGTCCTGAAGGCAAGGGTTACTGCCATGGATGCTTCATATCTAATAATAATGGATATTGTTATACAAAGAATAAAGATATTCTTTTATTTATTTATTTATTTTATTATTAACAAAGAAATTTTGGAAGTTAAAGCTTTCAACTTAAATTGCAGTAAATGTTTTCATTGAAATTGAAGATATATTTGTTTTTTTTACATGGCTATGTTATAGAAATACTTAAAAATTACTCTGTTCCTTTCACTTACTTTTCAGGATTAAATCAGAAAATGAAAGAACTAGATATTTCAGTTGCTTTCAAGAATTACTCAAGAACAAAATGATTTGTGCCTACAATCAGTTTACTAGGAAATTCTGAAACTAAAATAAAAATCAAGTTAATAATCTGATTTTTAAATTATTTGTGCATAATTGTTGAATTAAAATTTCTAATCACTTGAGAGAATGTTTCCTTTAATTTGTCAACTATCTATGATAAATGCATTTGATTCAAATATAGGAGAAAATCACTATATTATAAAAAAGAAAACTCAAAATCCAGGCTTAAAGAAATAGTAATATCAATCATAAAATGTATTAATAAACTCAAACTTACATCTACACAAATCTTAAGTTAGTATAAAAGCAAAAGTATATTTAATAAGCTGTGTACAATGTCTTTGAAATTAAGCCAAAGAGACAGTTGAGTAATCCACCTCAAGAAAACTTATCTTACCATAACCCATTTTATGTTACTAATAATTTGAAATTTGTTCTGTTAACATTCACTCTTTTTGATGAGGGGTTTAATACATATAACATTTGCTCTGACTCCTCTGCTTACCCCTTCCTGAGCCACCTAGAGCTACATGAATTCTGCAGACAGTTTCCCCAAACAGGGACCCAGCCAGCAGCCTTCATAGTCTTCAGGTCCTTCCCACATAGGCTCCCTCATCTCCCAAGATTAGTTTGCAAATCTTGTCTCCGTCCTTCTAAGGAGACAAGTCCTCAGAATCAAGTCCTGGGGCTATAGGATTCAGCCTGCAGTCCTGTCCTCTGAACCCCCAAGTTCAATCCCTGACTATGTGAGGGAGAAGTGTGCTGGTACTGAGTTGCCCATGAAGTACTCAAATAGGTTTAATGTCCCTCCACTTCAGGGCATATTCTACTCTGCTGGAGCAGCCAGGCAAGTAGTGCCATGGAGGGATTGTGGGCAGGGAGCTTGCAGTCTAAGTACCACTTGGTCCTCTGGAGGTCTTTAAGAGGAAAGTCTTGAACCCTACTCTCTGTAGAAGCCCCATGTGGTAGGAGCACTAGCAGGGTGTAAGTAGCAGTTCTTGAAAGCCTTGGCTCAATTGTCCCTTGGGGGTCCTGTGAGGATTCATGTGGGAACTGCCACTTTGCATCAGTGGGTGGGGAAGGGCAGGGAAGGGAGAGAAGGATCTGAACAGAAGAGAGCTGGCATTCTGGTACCCTTTGTCCTTCTCTGTGGAAGGCAACACACCCAGAATGTCCAAGCTCTGGGATCAGACAGTTTTCCCGGTACCCACTAGCCCACTGTGGCTACCACAGTCTGGGCAAGAGTTCAGAAATGTTTTGGGGGGACCAATGACAACAAAACTGAAGGGCTGAAGCTCCTTGGGGAGGATAAAGCACACAATGGGTGGAGAAGGAGTATGGCACCCACCACCTTAACTTCTATGCTGAAGCTGACACATTCTAGTGCCATTTCTAGTTAGTGGTAGGGGCAGGACTAGGGCAGACAAGGACATGATATGGTTATGGATTGGGTTCCCCAAGTTGGCCTTGTATTAGAAATGTCAGTATGGGTCATTTATGTTGAATCCATGAAACACTGACAGTGAGTGAGAAAACAAGATAGTGAAGGAAAGCAATAGAAGTTATGTTCTACTCAGCCACAAAAATCAATGGTGATCCAGCACCTCTTGTATTATCCTGGATGGAGCTGGAGCCCATTCCACTAAGAGAAGTATCACAAGAAAGGAAAAACAGGCACCACATGTACTCACCATCAAATTGGTATTAACTGATCAACACTTAAGTGCACATATAGTAGTGTGCACTATATGTGTGCACACTATATAGTGTGTCAGGAAGATGGGAGGAGGGGATGGCTATATTCACACCTAATGAGTGCAGTGTGCACCGCCTGGGGGATAGACATGCTTGAAGCTCTGACTCGGGCAGAGCAAGGGCAATATACGTAACCTAAACATTTGTATCCCTGTAATATGCTGAAATTAAAAAAAAAAAAGCTATGTTAGCAAGCAAGTTAGCACTGAGGATAACTGGAGCTCAATCCAGGAAATGATGGTAGATAGAATACAATACGGGGTGAGAAACATTTTGTGTAAAGTGCCAGATAGTGAATAATTTCAGTTTTATGGGCCAAATAATCTCTGCCACAACTGCTCAACTCTGTCTTTGTAATGTGAAAGCAGGTACAAATGATATGGCAACAAATGGGTGTGACTATGTTCCAAAAACAAAACTATTGATAAAACCAAGAAGCTAGCCTGACGTCTATATTTTATCAACTTGTTGCGGTATAATAGTGTTTCTGAAACAGTATTATAGAAGAAGACATTTTTAAAAAATAAAAATTGAAAGCATACCTGTGAAAAACTGAAACCAAACAAGGTTGCCCACTGTCACTCCTTCGTTCAACACGTTGCTGGAAGCTCCAGCCAGAGCTATCAGGCAAGAGAAGGAAATAAAGGGCATCCAAATGGGGAAATAAGAGGTCAAACTATTGCTCTTTGTTAATGATGGGATCTTCTATCAAGAAAAGACTAATAACTACAAAAAAGACTCCTAAAATTGATCTTATATCTAGGAAATCCCAAAGACTGCCAAGAGACTCCTGGAATTGATAAATAAATTCAGCAAAGACTCAGGTTACAAAATCAGTGTAGATCAATCAGTAACATTCCTATACACCAATAATAGTCAAACTAAGAATCAAGCAAAGACTCAATACCCATAACAATAGCAACAAAGAAGATAAAATACCTAGAAATATATTAAGCTAAGGAGGTAAGAGTCCTCTACAGGGAGTACTAACAAACACTGAGGAACGAAACAGCAGAGGACATAAACAGATGTAAAAACCACACCATGCTTATGGGTTGGCAGAATAAACGTTAAAATGTCTATACTACTCAAAGTGATCTACAGATTCAATGCAATCTCTATTAAAATATCAATATCATATTTTACACATATAGAAAAAATAATTCCGTGCTTTGTATGGAACCAGGAAAGACCCCAAATAGCCAAAGCAATCTTAAGCAAAAAGAGCTAATCAGGAGGCATCATTTTACCAGATTTCAAGCTAAACTAAAGGCTATAGTAACCAAAACAACATGGCATTGGCACAATAACAGAGACATGGACCAATAAGTCAGCACAGAGAACCCAGATGTAATATCATCCACATTTGCCACTTAATCTCTGACAAAGCAGACAAACACATACACTGGGGAAAATAATGCCCATTCAATAAATAGTACTGGGTAAATTGGGTAGCCACATATAGAGGACTCAAATGGGATCTGCACCTTTCATCTCTCACAAAAATCAACTCACAGTGGATAACAGACTTAAACCTGAGGCATGAAAGCGTAAGAATTCCAGAAGAAGAGGCTGGAAAACCTCTTACAGATATCAGCCTAGGCAAAAAATTTATGAAGGAGGCCCCAAAGGCAATCACAGCAACAACAAAAATAAGTAAATGGGACCTGGTCAAATTAAGAAGCTTCTGCACAGCCAAGGAAACTATCACAAGAGCAAACAGACACCCTGCAGAATGGGAGAAAATATTCACATGTTACACATTTGATAACGGACTGATAACAGGAATCTATATAGAACTTAAGAAATTTTAAGAAGATGGTTAGAAAAATCAAAGAACCATATTAATATATGAGGAAAGGACACGAACAGAAACTTTTCAAAAGAAGACGGTCTAATGTCCAGCAAACATATAAAAAAGTGCTCAATGTCTGTTATCATCAGGGAAATGCAAACACCATAATGACATATCACTCCACTAAGAATGGCCTCTATCAAAAAGTCCCAAAATAACAAATGCTGGTGTGGATGTGGAGAGATAGGAACACTCTTATGCTGCTAGTGGGACTCCAAATTAGTACAACCCCTGTGGAAAGTAATTTGGAGATACCTCAAATGGCTAAAAAGAGAAATATCATTTGATCTAGCAATCCCACTACTAGGCATTTATCCAAAGGAAAAAAAAAAGACATCTATAATAAAGACATCTGCATTCCAATGTTTATAGCAGCACAATTCACAATTGCAAACATGTGGAAACAACCCAAGTGCCCATCAATAGATCAGTGGATTAATAAAATGTGGGATATGTACATCATGGAGTTCTACTCAGCTACAAAAAATAATGTTGATCTAGCACCTCTTATATTATCTTGGATAGAGATTGAGCCCATCCTTCAAAGTGAGGTATCACAAGGATGGAAAAATATGCACCACATGTACTTGCCATCAAATTGGTACTAATTCATCAACATTAAGGTGCTCAGATGGTAGTAATAGTCACTGGGTGCTAGTCAGGTACGGGGTTAGGGGTTAGGGGGTGGGGCGTAAACCCACAGCTAATAGAAACAGGACACACTGGGCGGGGATCGGGGGAAGGAGACAAATGTACCCCTGGCTTGGGTGAGGCAAAGGGATTTCATGTAACCAAAATGTTTGTACCACCATCATACCCTGAATTAAAAAAAAAAAAAAGAAAATTTTCTATCATGTCCTTGGCCCACTTTTTAAAACATTTTCTTATTTATACATAATAATTGTACATATTTATGGATTACATGTTACATCTTGATACAAACTCACAAATAAGGGTCACAGACACGGTGAGCAGTATGCCTCTAAACCTCATTTGGCCCACTTTTTGATAGGGTTGTTTGATTTTTTTCTTGCTGATTCACCTGAATTCTAAATAGACTCTAGTTATCAGCTCTTTAATGGATGTGTAGCATGTGAAAATTTTCTCCCATTCTGTAGGTTGTTTGTTTGCTCTCATGACAGTTTCTTTGGCTGTGCAGAAGCTTTTTAATTTGGTCAGGTCCCATTTATTTATTTTTATTGTTGCTGTGATTGCCTTTGGGGTCCTCTCATAAATTCTTTGCCTAGGCCAATGTGTATAATTGGCCAACATGTATAATTGGCCAATGTATAATTTCCAACATCTTCTTCTAGAATTCTAATAGTTTCATACCTTAAGTTTAAGTCTGTTACCCACTGTGAGTTCATTGTTGTGAGAGGTGAAAGGTGTGGATCCTGTTTCAGTCTTCTACATGTGGCTAGCTGGTTTTCCCAGCACCATTTATTGAATAAGAAATCTTTTCCCCTGTGTATGTTTTTGTCTATTTTGTCAAAGTTTATACGGGGATATGAGGATGGTTTTACATCTTGGTTCTCAGTTCGGTTCCACTGGTCAATGTCCCTGTATTTGTGCCAAGATGTTTTAATTATTGTAGAAACTTTTCAAAAAAAGACAGAAGAATGGCCAAGAAATATGTGAAAAATGTTCAACATCTCTATTCATCAGGGAAATGCAAATCAAAACTACAATGAGATATCACTTACCTCCAGTGAGAATGGCCTTTATCAAAAAGTCCCAAAACAATAAATGTTGGCATGGATGTGGAGAGACAGGAACACTCATAAACTGCTGGTGGGACTGCAAACTAGTGCAACCTCTGTGGAAAGCAATATGGAGATACCTTAAAGATATATAAGTAGATCTACCATTTATTCCAGCAATTCCATTACTGGGCATCTACCCAAAAGAACAAAAGACATTCTATAAAAAAGACATCTGCACTCAAATGTTTACAGCAGTACAATTCACAATTGCAAAGATGTAGAAACAACCCAAGTGCCCATCAATCCATGAATGGATTAATAAAATGTGGTAAATGTATACCAGGGAGTACAACACAGCTACAAGAAACAATGGTCATATAGCGCTCCTTATATTCTCCTGGATAGAGCTGGAACCCATTCTCCTAAATGAAATATCCCAAGAATGGAAAAATAAGCACCACATGTACTCATCATCAATTTGGTTTCATTGACCAACACCTAAGTGCACATTTAGGAATAACATTCATCAGGTGTTGGGCAGATGGGAGCGGGGAGGAGGGTATAGGTGATGCACACCGTCTGTGGGTAGACACACTTGAAGTTCTGACTCGGGTGGGAGGGGAGCAAGGGCAACATATGTAACCTAAACATTTGTACACTCATAATATGCAGAAATAAAACTAAGAGAAAGAAGAAAACAAATTTTAAATATGACACACACACAGACACATACACACAAAACGATTTGTCAAAAAAAAAAAAAAAAAGGAACTCTCAAATGTCTGCTAGAGTCTTAGGATTCTGACAATGTTTTCCTCAGTGCTGTATAAATTGATTCTATCTAGGCCACCAATGCTTTGGGTGCAGATAGACAACACCGAGCCATTAGAAATAACTTGACAAATTGAAGACAAAAAATCAAAATGGCACAATGGTATTGCTCTCAGAAGCTACCATAACTCAGACTATCCTATCTCTTGCCTCCTGACAAACCTACTCCCAGCAAGGGCTCTGAACCCCAGAAAGGTTTAATATCTTAAGGAGAAGCAAAGATGAAAGACTCTATGGATAGTGGAGGCAATGTGACTTTACTCTCGGCAGTAGATGCAAGGGGCTGAGAGACACAGAGCAAGCATGGCACAATAACAGGATAACATGTGTAAGTATGCAGTCTAAATATTGTATGCAGAAACCATCCATAGTTTCATGTCCTTATGTTAGTAATATCAATATAGAAAGTGGTCTTAATTAAATAATAACTAAGCTAATCAACATCTCCTTCATCTCACATACTCAGTTTAATTTGATCCTTACAAAAGCCCCAGGATTGTGAAACTGATCTAATCCGCAGATCACTCCAACCAGATGATTAACAGGAATTCCCATTGCACAGATGAGTAAACTGAGGCAGATGAGGAAACTGAGACTGCAAGAGCTAAAGTAAATGGTAGCTTACTTATACAGGTGGCCATTGGGAAAGCCAGGACACCAGAGCAGTGGATATGAGTCCAGAGCTGCTGCTTTCAAATGTCTTGCTAATTCTGTCTGCCTGAAGCTTCTCTCCATTGAAAACAGAGGAAGAGAAGGTGGAAAAGGAGGATGGGAAGGAGGGGCAGGATATGGATGAAGGGGATGAGGGGGAAGAGAAGAAACCCATGAAGTGGAAGGAGTAGGGTGCAGAACAGTAGTAGTTAACATGTAAGAGTGTTGACTCTACTGGGTAGAGTTCTAAGGGCTTTACATTGTTCATCATTTAATCCTCACCACAACCCTGTGAATAGGGAGCAGTATTATCCCTGATTTATAGAAGAGGAAACTGAGGAACAGACAATTGAGGAACAGACAAGGAACTTGTCCAATGTTGCACCCCCTATGAAATGGAGGAACAAATTTTGAACCTATGATTTGAACTCTGGCAGCCTAACTTTATTTTTATTATTTATTTATTTATTTTTTTAATTATTATTTCAGCATATTATAGGGGTACAAAAGTTTAGGTTACGTATATTGCCCTTGCCCCCACACACTCGAGTCAGAGCTTCAAGTGTGTCCAGTCCCTAAATGGTGTGCATCGCACTCATTATGCATGTATACACCCATCCCCTCTCCCGCCCACATCTGCCCGACACCCAATTAATGTTATTCCTGAATGTGCTTTTAGGTGATGATCAATGAAACCAGTTTGATGATGAGTACATGTATTGCTTGTTTTTCCATTCTTGGGATGCTTCACTTAGCAGATTAGGTTCCAGCTCTATCCCAGAGAACACAAGAGATGCTATATCCCCATTATATTTTATAGCTGAGTAATACTCCATGGTGTACATATACCACATTTTGTTAATCCACTCATGTATTGATGGGCACTTGGGTTGTTTCCAAATCTTTGCAATTGTGAATTGTGCTGCTATAAACATTCTGGTGCAGATGTCTTTCTTATAGAATGTATTTTGTTCTTTTGGGTAGATGCCCAATAATGGGATTGCTGGATTCAATGGTAGGTCTACTTGTATCTGTTTAAGGTACCTCCATATTGCTTTCCACAGAGGTTGCACTAGTTTGTAGCCCCACCAGCAGTGTATGAGTGTTCCCATCTGTCCGCATCCACACCAACATTTATTGTTATGGGACTTTTTTATAAAGGCCATTCTCACTGGAGTTAAGTGATATCTCATTGCAGTTTTGATTTGCATTTCCCTGATGATTACAGATGTTGAGCATTTTTTAACATGTTTGTTGGCCACTCTTCTGTCTTCTTTTGAAAAATTTCTGTTCATGTCTCTTGCCCACTTTTTGATAGGGTTGTTTGATTTTTTTCTTGCTGATTTTCTTGAGTTCTAAATAGATTTTAGTTATCAGTCCTTTATCGGATGTGTAGCATGCAAAAATTTTTTCCCATTCTGTAGGTTGTCTGTTTACTCTCATGACAGTTTCTTTGTGCAGAAGCTTTTTAATTTAATCAGGTCCCATTTATTTATTTTTTTGTTGTTGCTGTGATTGCCTTTGGGGTCTTGTTCATAAATTCTTTGCCTGGGCCAATGTAAGCCACAATGTGGCTATCAGTACTATAAACTGCAGCACCTGTGTTTGGAAAAGTCATACCTAAATACCTAATTATTTTAACAAAAAGCTAAATAATTAACAGCTTGTTGATGAATGTTAAACGCTTTGTGTTGTCCGGGTGTTTGTGTGTGCAAGTAAATGCTGACTCGGTTCCAAGCAGCGCGGTGAAAGGTTTCCCCATTTAGCCTCCTTGCCTGTGAAGTGAATGTTGCAGCACTGGGAGAAAATGCGCGGCACCTGTTCCTCTCATTCTTTGACAAACTGCGCCCCGTGCTGATCTTGCCACAGAGTTGTAACGATGTCGTTCAGGAGCGATTTGGGGCAGAGATAAAATATGACATAGCCCTGTGGCTGGCCGCCTTACAAATGTACATCGCCACAGTCACCACAAAGCAAACGCAGAAAATCTCCCTCAAGCTCATAGAGTTAGTGTTGACTCTCAGAGCCATTTTGGAGACAGAGATGGTGCCTCCTTAACGCCTGGGTGTATTATTTAAATTATTTGAAAATATTAAGGGGGTACCAAAGTATTAGGTTACAAGGATAGCTTTTGTAATGCTTGAGCCACAGATAGAAGTGTGTTCATCATCCAAATAACGTTCATTGTTCCTATTAGGTAGGCTTTTTTTTCTCCTCCCCTTGTGCCTCCTTCCCCCTGCTTGATTTCCAATGAGTTTTACTTCCCTTTGTGCACGTGTGCTTATCAGTTAGTTCCAATTTAATAGTGAGTAAATGTGGTTTGTTTTTCCATTCTTGAGATACTTTCTGTAGGAGAATGGGCTCTAGTTCCATCCAAGGTGTTGCAAAAGGCATTAATTTGTCCTTTTTTATGGGTGAGTAGTACTCCATTGTATACATAAACCACATTATATTAATCCACTCATGAATCAATGGACATTTGGGTTGGTTCCACATATTTGCAATTGTGAATTGTGCTGTGGTAAACATTCAAGTACCGTGTCTTTTTGATAAAAAGAATTCTTTTCTTTTGGGTAGGTATGCAGTAGTGGGATTGCTGGACGAAATGATAGTTTTATTTTAGTTCTTTGAGAAATCTCTACAGTGTTCTTCATAGGGTTTGTACTAATTTACAGTCCAGCCAACAGTGTGTAAGCATTCTTATCTCTCTGCTTGCTCTTAGTAAATTGGTCTTGTTTGTGGCAGAATGCTGGTTAATCAGGGGCAAATGTGTGACTATCATGTAAGAGATCAATATCTTACATAATCCACATTTACAGCATGTGGTTAAAATGGGGTAATAATTAAATCATATCCTTTAAAATTCCATAGGGGATTGGATCATAACTCACACTTTTTTCTCAGCACTTTTCAGATATTACCATTATACCAGTAAGAATTTAGCTTCATATTATAAAAGAACACCGTGGGGACACAGATTGATCAAGCACCTTCACCAAATTACATGGATATTAACTGGATGGGCCAGAATTTGAATCCAAGGTGTGGTACTACCCATTATGCTATAATTTGCCTGATGGGTTGGAGGCACCTGGACTTGGAAAGTTGTATGTATAACCTGAGATCACTTTTTAGGTAATCAAAATGCACCAAAAACAATAATGTGCTTAGCCACAAACAGGAAGGATGGCATTTGCAATAAAGAACTGTGAAGTACTTAGGAAGGGTGCCACACAATATAACTTTGCTTTGTGAATCTCATGTTATCTGGAAAATGTGAATGCCTTTCCTTGCTGAGTATATCATTTAAGCACATCAGTATACTTTTTCAGCCAAGGAAGATCTCCTCTTCTTAGGAAAACCAAATCAAAACAACACAAAATGGTTTGTATTGCTTTCAGTTGATGAGTATATCTAAGGGTCATTCCGTAAAAGGGAAACTTCTTTCTTCTAGTCTGTATTCTCCTTACTGGCAAATGACTCCATAGTCACCATTTACTTCAGCTTAGTAGCCCTTAATGCTAAGAGGTTCAAAGGCTTTTGTTTTTTAATTTTTTTTCTAATTTATGTAACACATAAAAGTTAGGAACCAGGTGGGGAATGGGGAGGAGGTTGCACAGCAAGTGGTGAGCAGCCAATGAAGGAAGCTTCAACTATACTTACAGTCAAGGCTCTGAATCACTCACATCATCACCTGAGCTCCCCCAGTCTGTGGAAAAATTGTCTTCCATGAAATCGACCCCTGGTGTCCAAAAGGTTGGAGATCACTGGCGGATATATTGTGTAAGATAAAGTCTAATTTCATTCTTCTGCATGTAGATAAGCAGTTTTCGCAAACACTATTTATTGAAAAATCTGTTGTTTCTTCATTGTGTCTTCTTGTCACTTTTGTCCAAAGTCAACTGACTATGAATGCATGGATTTATTTCTGGGCTCTCTATTATGTTCCATTGGTCTATTTGTCTGTTTTTATGTCAGTACAATGTTGTTTTGGTTATTATAGATTTGTAGTGTATTTTGAAGTCTCATACCACGTCATCTTTGGTTTTTTGTTTCTCAAAATTGCTTTGGATATTCAATCTCTTTTAGAGTATCATATAAATTTTAGTATTTTTTTTTTCCTATATCTATGAAAAATGGTAAGGATTACATTTAATCTATAGTCTTCTTTGGCTAGTGTAAACATTTTAACAATATTCTTTCAATCCATGAACACAAACTATCTTTTGTGAATCTACATTTATTGAATCTACAATTTTTAATTGATATTTTATAGTTTTCAATGTGCAAATCTATTGCCTCCTTTGTTAAATTTATTTCTAAGCATTTTACTCTGACAGTAATGTAAATAAATTTTTTCTCTAAATTTTTTTTTCTGATGATTTGTTGTTAGTGTGCAGAAACTCTAATGATTTTTGTATGTTGATTTTGTATCCTGCAATTGAACCAAATTTGTTTTTTGGTGGAGTCTTTAGGTTTTCTGTGCATAAAAATACATCATCTGCAATCAAAAGCAATTTAACTTTGTTTTTTCTAATTAGGATGCCTTTTATTTATTTATTTTTTCTTGCCTAATTGCACTCCTATACTATGTTGAATGAAGTGGTGAGGGCAGGCATTCTTGTCTTGTTCCGATCTTACAGGAAAAGCTTTAAGCTTTTTTCCGTTGAGTATAATCTGTTTCTGTTTGTCATAAATGGCCTTTGTTGTGTTGAAGACATTCCTTCTATACCTAATTTGTTGAATGTTTTATTATAAAAGTATGTTGAATTTTGTCAAATACTTTTTCTGCGTCTATTGAGATGATCATCTCTTTTTTTCCCTTTATTCTATTAATTAGGCATATCACACTAATAGATTTGAGTATATCCTTACAGCATGGCATAAATCCTACTTGATCATGGTGAATAATATTTTTAATGTGTTGTTGAATTTGATTTTCTGGCATTTTGTTGAGAGTTTTGCCTCTACGCTCAGCAGGGATATCAGCCTGTAGGTTTGTTTTCTTGTACTGCCCTCCTCTGGCTTTGGTATTACAGTAATGCTGGTAGTGGCAGTTTTCCTTCCTCTTCAAATTTTGAAAAAGCTTCAGAAGTACTGGCAATTATAATAGTTATTCTTTTAATGTTTGGTAGAATTTAACAGTGAGACCACAAAGTCCTGGTTTTTTGCGGGCGTATGAGGGTGGTTGGATGGGAGACTTTCTCAGAGCAGTTTAATCTCCTTACTCCTAATTGGTTTATTCAGATTTTTTAATACCTTTATGATTCAATCCTGATGGGTTTTATGTTTCTAGGAATTCATTCATTTCTTCTAGATTATCCAATTTGTTGTTGTATTTATTTATATTAGTCTCTTATGATCCTTTGTATTTCAATAGTATCACTGGTAATCTGTCTGCATTCATTCTGGTTTTATTTATTTGAATCTTTTCTCTTTCTTAGTTGTGCTAGCTAAAGATTTGTCAGTTTTACCTTTTCAAAAAAACCTCTTAATTTCATTGATCTTTTATATTGTCTTTCTAGTCACTCTGCTGTGATTTGTATAATTTGTCTCGCTCCATTAAGGTTAACATTATATTGTTTATTTGAGATCTTGCTTCTTTTTAGAAGTGTCATTTCTTGCTATGGACTTCTTTTGTAAAACTGTTTTTGATGCAGCTTACAGGTTTTGTGTTATGATTTTTGTTTGAGTTTTAATTTTCTTCATTAATCCACTGATTGTTCAGGAACATGTTTAATTTTCACGTACTTGTAATTTTCTAAAACCTGTTATTGCTTTGTAGTTCATATCATTGTGTTTGAAGAAAACAGCCAATATGGGTTCAATCTTTTTAAATTTGCTAAGCTGTGTTTTATGGCCCCATATATGATCTATCATGTAGAATGTTCTATATGTACTTAAGAAAAGTGTGTGAATTCTGTTGCTGTTTAATGGGACATTTTGCATATGTCTACTAGATACATTTGGCCTAACTTATAGTTTAAATCCCATGTTTCCTTATTCATACTCTGTTTAATCTGTTATTTGTTGAAAGTGGAGAATTGAAGTCTTTCCTATTATTATAGTAAAGTCTTTCTCTCTCTTCAAATCTATTAATATTTGGCTTGTATACTTAGATGCTCCAATGTTGGGTATATGTATATTTCCATATTGTCTTGATGAATTTTCTCCTTTATCATATGATAGCCATATTTTTCCTGTTTTATGGTGTTTAACATAAGGTCAGTAATATATTATCTGAAACAATTATAGCTACTCCTGATCTTTTCATTTCTATTTGCATGGATTATATTTTTTCATCCCTTTACTTTAGTTTCCTTAAAGGTGAAGTTGAGTCTCTTGTGTACAGCATATAACTGGGTTTTATATTTCATTCATTGCACCACTTTATTTTGTTTGATTGGCAACTTTAATCCATTTACATGCATGGTAATCATTGATAGGTAAGGTCTTATGACTGCTTTTTTGTTAATAATTTTTGGTTATTTTATAAATCCTTTATTCCTTCATCTCTTTCTGACTTTCTTTGTGACTAAGTGATATTTTCCATTGATCTGCTTTAATACTTTATTTACTTTTTATCCTTATGTATCTATGATAAGTTTTTGTTTTGTGGTTACCATTCGCCTTCCATAAAATACTCCATATTTATAACAAGCAATTTTAAGCTGATAACAACTTAACTTTTAGAATATTAAAAATAAAAATCTGAGCCTGGCCTCTCTACACTTTTACTCTACAACCCCGCTATATTTAAAATTTTTGATTTACATATTTTAAGTTTTATATCTCTTAACAAATTATTGTAGCTTTTATTTTAATAGTTGTCTTATAACTTACATACCAAAGATATGTCATTTACACACCATAATTATAGTATGAATATTCTGAATTTGAGCATTTGCTGTTACTAGTGAGTTTTACACATTCATATGTTTTTGTATAGTAACATAGAATCATTTTCTTTCAGCTTGAAGAACTCCTTTGGCATGTCTTGTAAATATGTCTGGAGGCGATGAACTTCCTAAACTTTGTCAGGGAATGTCTTTGTTTCTCCCTTATTACTGACAAATTGCTTTGTTAAACACAGGATTATTTGCAGGTAGTTTTTTTTTTTTTCTGACAGGATTATGTACCCTGAATTCATAGTGGCTGGCCTGGCACTAGTGTGAGCCTGGAGCCTCACTCTGGAGAGCAGTCCTGAAGCCTTAGTCTTTTGGGGTCCATCTGGCGTCAGGGTATACTAAACCCTGTAGCTGCTGGGGTTAAACCCTGGATTTGCTGGAATATACCTTGACCCTGCCTTGTCTGTAGCCTGTGTCTGATTTGGCTGGCCTGGAGGCTGGATGTGTGGATGCTAGTTACAAGAGTACTTGCCTGGGTTGTGGGGAGCGTGGAATCTGAGTTTATGTGTGAGCCTGGAGCCTGGATCAGTAGGAGCAGGTCCAGTGCTCAGGTCTACTGTTAATGGGCCTGACCTCTAGTTCTGCTGAGCACTGGGCACTGGGTCTACAGGATTACAGGGCTGCAGGTGCTAACTTGAAGGTGGACCCATGGATACCAGCTTGGCACTGAGCAGGTCTAGAACCTATATCTACAGGGCTGGCCTGGAGCCTGAGACCAGGGATGCTTACCTGTTTCTGTGGCAGACCTGAAGGTTGGGGCTATATGTAATGACCTGGTTCTGGTTTGGGCTGGAATCTAGGGCAGTTCTGGAACCTGTCTCCATAAGGTCCAACCTAGAGACTGGGTCCTTTAGTGTTGGCCTGATGACTAGAGCCAGCCTATTGTCAGGGGTTGTCTAGAGCCTTGTGCTACTAGGGTCAACCTGGTGGTAGTATGGCCCTGTGTGCTGTTATAATAGAATACCTGAGACTGGGTAATTTATATTTAAAAAACCAGAAATATATTTTCTCACAATTCCATAGTCTGGGAAGCCTAAGAGCAAGGTGGTGGCATCTTGTAAAGACCTTCTTGCTGCATCATCCCATGGCATTAGTGTCAGAGGGAAGGGAGAAGAGTCAGGAATAGAGGAAGGATAGGAGAGAAAGAGACAGAATGAAAGGGGGCCAGACTCCAACTTTTGTAACAAACTCTTCCCATGATAAAAACCCACTTCTATGATAAAGACATTAACCCATTCATTCTGCCTTCATGACCTAATTGCTGTTTAAAGATCTCATCTCAACACTGTTGCATTGGGATTTAAGTTTAAGGGATACCTTCAAACCACAGCATTCTGCCTCTGGTGCCCAAAATTCATGTCCTTCTTTCATGCAACATACATTCATTCTGTCCCAACCAGTACTGAAGACTTATCTCAGTCCAGCACTAACCCCAAAGTCCAGTCTCATCTACAATCAGATGTGGGTCAGACTCAGCCATGATTTGTCCTCAGAGGCAGATTCCCTCCAGCTGTGAGCCTGTGAAATCACATAAGTTATCTACTTCCAAAATGCAGTGGTGCAACAGACATAGGGTGGACATTCTGTTCTAAAAGGGAGAAGTAGTCAAAAAGAAAGGGTTACCTGGTCCCAAGTAAGTCCAAAAGCCAATGGGGTGAGCATCATTAAATCTTATCACTGCAGAAGAATCTTTGACTTTATGTCCTGCATTCTATATGCACTAGGGTGAAGGTTGGACCCCTAAGGCTCTGGGAAGCCCTACCACCATGACTTTACTGATCTCAGCCCATGTGAGAGCTGTCACAAGTTGGAATTTTGTGTCTGTAGCTCTCTCAGGCTGGAGTTGCACACTGATAGCCATATAGTTCTGTGGGCTTGAGGGCTGCCCCACCACAAGCTGTGGTATATCTAACCCTGTAACAAGTATCTGCCTCGGCCGGGCGCGGTGGCTTACGCCTGTAATCCTAGCACTCTGGGAGGCCGAGGTGGGCGGATTGTTTGAGCTCAGGAGTTCGAGACTAGCCTGAGCAAGAGCGAGACCCCATCTCTACTAAAAATAGAAAGAAATTATATAGACAGCTAAATATATATATAGAAAAAATTAGCCGGGCATGGTGGCGCATGCCTGTAGTCCCAGCTACAAGGGAGGCTGAGGCAGGAGGATTGCTTGGGCCCAGGAGTTTGAGGTTGCTGTGAGCTAGGCTGACGCCACGGCACTCACGCTAGCCTGGGCAACAAAGTGAGACTCTGTCTCAAAAAAAAAAAAAAAATAATAAGTATCTGCCTGGACCCCCAAACTACCTATGACATCGTTTGTAATCTAGGTGATGGCTGCAATATTCCCAGCCCACGCACTCTATGCTGTACCCCTTTAATTATAAATACTATCTTTAAGTACCATTTTCTCTTCTCTCTTTTTACTACTGTATGAAATAAAAAGAAGCCACAAAGTTCCATGAGCATTTTGCTGATAAATTTCTTTCCCTGGGTCTTCTATTAATAGTTCTTTACTCTTAAGTTCTGCCTTCTATAAGTCAAAAATTGGACAAAATTCAGCCAAGTTCTCTGTCAATTTATAACGAGGATGGCCTTTCCTCCAGTTTCCAGTAATTCTTCATTTCCCTCTGAGAATTCATCAGAATGGACTTTTTTGTCCGTGTATCTACCAACATTCCAGTCACAATCACTTAAATAATCTCTAAGAAGTCCACACTTTCTTTATCATTCTTCTGTCTTCTTAACCTTCAGCAGAATCATCTGAATGTTTTGTTTATGTTTACACAGTCTTTTTCTAGCCTGTTCCTTCAAACTTTCTCAGCCTGTGCCCATAACCCGGTTCCAAAGCCACTGCCACATGTTCAGGAGTTTGTTATAGCAACCCTTCACTCTTAGTACCAATTTCTTACTTAGCACATTTTGTGCTGCTCTAACAGAATGCCTGAGACCAGGCAATTTACAAAGGCCATACATTTATTTCTTTACCACTTCTAGAAGTTGTGATCTCTCACATGATTTCTTTAGCTCTTGTGAAAATGTTTTCATGCATGGATAATTATTCAGATTGCTGTTTCTTTGGGTTAACAAGTGCTGGAAATCTGTATTCCATCATCTTGCTGATGTCTATCTCCCTTAATGACTTTTCAGTTTAACGCATTCATGAGCCTATGTTGTACGTAATTAGAGCTCCAATTTGTTGACTTTGACACCAGTGTTCTAGCAACTTTTGGTTCACCAGTTGATGCCTACGGACAAATCCTCATGTGGCAGTTTGATAACGTCTGGCTTTCAAATACCCATTCACTCTTTCTCCCAGATGATTTTTCTTTTTCTCTCTTGCCACTCATATACAGTGATTTTAGCCTTAAAGATACTCATCTCACAAAGAGATCTTGCACTGAGCTGGTCACATTTACACCCTCTTCTACTACCCTTTCTGATGTTTTTTGGGACAGGTAAAACTAGCTGCCATTTGAAAAGGTGGGCTGCACAAGCTGAGACGATTTTTAGACGATTAAAATGCATTTATTTTCATACTATCCATACTCACTTTTTGCCAGTTTGAACATGTACAGTCCATCTCTAAGATAACTAGCTTGACTAAGAATCTTGCAGAGGCCATAATAATGTTTTCATTAATAAATGAAATATTTGTCCCACAAACATTCATTGGACATTTTATATATTAGTAGTATTTACATTAGGACACTAGATCTAGGAACTTGTGATATAGTTGTAAAGATAAGAGATAAAATGAAAATTAATTATGTGAACTAATAACACAAATAGAATTGCAGGGTAACTCATAAGGAGTGTGAAATGATGGGATGGAGATAAAAAGTACAGCTTGATGAGGAGGACAAAAGCATACTGATTGTGAAAAACACCCTCATCACTAGTAAAGAAGTACATGCATGATCAAGTGGGAGCAAGTTGTCTTCCTGCTCTTATTTGGAGAGGACTTGGACTAGGAGAAATAATCAGAATCTTCTGAAAGTTTTCATAAAATTTAGGAGACAGAGCCACTGGGTTGGATGAATAATCAATCAGGGTAGATTTTCCAGAATTTAAAAGATGAAAACATCTTAAGTATGGTTGTAGTCATTGCTGGGGAAATCTTGAAAGAAATATATTAGCCCAGTTCCATTTTTATTGTTGTTTTCTTATATATGCACCCATGAGCAACGTCTCCATCTCTCCATTAGTACCAGACACACCACAGTGTCATGAACGCCACCCTGATTCCACAGGGTGGAATTCCACAGCAGCACCTCCCCCTACCCTACCCCAGCAAGAAATGTTGATGGAAGGAGTTAGACAGACATGAACTGGCTGGGGTAAAAGAGAACTGCGTGTGCCTAGAGAAAAAGCCATTGAGCAGGAGGAGGGACAGGGAGAATGATTCAGGGGTATGAAGGAGTTGCATCCATCCTTCTATGGGAAGAAAGAAAAATGGAATGTGTGGAGACAGGGAGATAGTAGAAACGGTTGCAGAGAAATTGATTTTGAAAATACAAACTCAGATAAGTGAGTGAATTTTAAGAGACTCAGAAATGGGTTGGACAAAGTGTCTCTTCAGTTTCCACTGGCTCCAAATGCCTCCTCAGTATTCTTTCTAGAGAGTGAGGAATATGTTTATTTTAAATGCAAACACATGTGTTAAACATCAAATAGTATCCTGAGTGTAAATTAAGTGTTTCTTCCCTAAGTGGTGGCTTGTCTCCATTCCCTGCCTTACCAAGAGTTCATTTGTTCCAATAAACATTAGAGTGCCATCTTGCCTTAGATAATTAATCATCACAAGAATGTGAAATTAAAGGTATGTCCCTTTTTGCAGAAAACAATGGGGATTAGAGACTTTCCTACTCTCTCCTGTGCTGCAAAGCATGAAAGAGAAGAACATAAAGAAAGCGCTTTCATACCTTGTTGAAGCAAATCAAAACTTAGTACCATCAGGTAAAAAGGCATCACATTTGCATCTTTTTTTTCTCCTTTTTTTTAAATTTCAGTTTATTATGGGGGTACAAAAGTTCAGGTTATATATATTGCCCATTCCTCCTCCCCCATCCCTCCAAGTCAGAGCTTCAAGCCTGTCCATTCCCCAGACAGTGCACATCACACTCATCATGTAGGTATACACCCATCCTCTCCCCCCAGCCCCCACCTTTGTCCTATACCCAATTGTTGTTGTTCCCAAATGTACACTTAGGTAATGATCAGGGAAACCAGTTTGCTGGTGAGTACATGTGGTGCTTGTTTTTCCATTCTTGGGATACTTCACTTAATGTAATGGGCTCCAACTCTCTCCAGGAGAACCATAGAGATGTCGTATCTTCATTATTTCTTATAGCTGAGTAATATTCCATGGTATATATATACCACAGCTTACTAATCCAATCATGTATTGATGGGCATTTGGGTTGTTTCCACATCTTTGCTATTGTGAATTGTGCTGCTATAAACATTCGAGTAAATGTGTCTTTGTTACAGAATGACCTTTTTTCCTTTGGGTAGATGCCCAATAATGGGATTGCTGGATCAAATGGCAGGTCTACTTGAATCTGTTTAAGATACCTCCATAATGCTTTCCACAGGGGTTGCACTAG
>JAPYYL010000031.1:518530-577844 GCA_028534055.1 Eulemur mongoz
GGAGGGACATATACCTACATGATGGGTGTAACGCGCACTACCTGGGGAACGGACACGCCTGGAGCTCTGACTTGGGGGGAAAGGTGGTACATGGACAACGTATGTAACCTGCAATTCTGTATCCCCCATAATGCAATTCTGTATCCCCCATAACAATAAGATGAAATAAAAAAAAAAAAAGAAAAATAAGGCAGTATATCATGTATATGTGCATAGGGTTTTTATAGTATTCATAGGTAATATTTTGTATTTCCATTATATCAGTTGTAATTTTTCCTTTTCATTCCGGATTGAACTTATTAAAGTTCTTTCTTTTCCGTTTTTGATTAATCTAGCAAGAGGCATGTCAATTTGGTTTACTTATTCAAAGAACCAATTTTTCTTTTATTAATCTTTTGTATAGTTTTTTTGTTACTGATTTTATTTATCTCTTACCTGATCTTTATTATTTCTATTCTCCTGCTGTGTCTGGTATTGAATTGCTCGACTTTGTCAGTTCTTTGAAAGGATTCATTAGATTGTTGATTTGTAATCTTTCTGCCTTTTGGATGTAGGCATTTATGGTTATAAATTTTCCTCTCAGGACTGCCCTATCTATGCATTATTCAATAATGGGTGCTAGGAAAACTGGATAGTCACAAATATAAGATGGAAATGAGAACCACACCTTTTAACCCTCACAAAATCAACATACAGTGGATAACAGACTTAAACCTAAGGCACGAAACTGTAAGAATTCTAGAAGAAAATGTTGGAAAAACTATTATAGACATTGGCCCAGGGAAAGAATTTATGAAGAAGTTCCCAAAGGCAATCACAGCAGTAATAAAAATAAATAAATGGGACCTGATGAAATTAAAAAACTTCTGCTCAGCCAAGGAAACTATCACCACAGCAAGCAGACAACCTACAGAATGGGAGAAAATATTTGCATGCTACTCATCCAATAAAGGACTGATAACTAGAATCTACTCAGAACTCAGGAAAATCAGTAAGAAAAAATGAAACATACCCATTAACAAGTGGGCAAAGGAAAGGAACAGAAACTTTTCAAAGAAGACAAATTAATGGCTAAAAAACATATGAAAAAATGCTCAACATCTCTAATACTGAGGGAGATGCAAATCAAAACTAAATTGAGGTATCACTTATCTTCAGCCAGAATGGCCTTTATCCAAAAGTCCCAAAACAATAAATGTTGGTATTGATATCGAGAGATAGGAACACTCATGCACTTCTGGTGGGACTACAAACTAGTACAATCTCTGTGGAAATAATATGGAGATATCTCAAAGAATGACAAGTAGAACTACTATTTAATCCAGAAATCCCATGACTGGGTATCTACTGAAAGGCAAAAAAGACATTCTATAAAAAAGACATCTGCACTCAAATGTTTATAGCAGCACAATTCACAATTGCAAACATGTGGAAACAACCCAAATGCCAATCAATCCATAAGTGTATTAATAAAATGTGGTATATTTATATCATGGAGTTCTACTCAGCCCCCAAAACAATGTTGATACAAAAGGCAGGAAAGAACACAACAAAAAAAAAGAAAACTACAGACCAATGTCCCTCATGAATATAGATGCAAAAATCCTCAACAACATTATAGCAAATCGAATCCGGCACATCAAAAAAAAAAAAAAAAAAAAAATTCACTATGACCAGGTGAGCTTTATCCTAGAAATGCAAGTCTGGTTCAACATACGCAAATCTATAAATGCAATTGATCACATAAATAAAAGCAAAAACAAAGACCATGTGATTCTCTCAAGAGATAGAGAAAAAGCATTCGACAAAATCCAGCACACATTTATGATAAAAACTTAACAAAATAGGCATAGTGGGACAAACCTTAAAATTATTAAGGCCATATACAATAAACTCACAGCCAGTATCACACTGAATTGGAAAAAATTGAAAAAAATTCCCACTTATAACTGGAATCAGATAAGCTTGTCCACCATCTCCACTTCTATTCAACATTGTGATGGAAGTCCTTGCTAGAGGAATTCTAAAAGAGATGGGAATTAAGGGCATCCAAATGGGGGCAGAAGAGATCAAACTCTCACTCTTTTTTGTTGATAAGATATTATATCTAGAAAACCCAAGTATTCAACCAAGAAACTCCTGGAATTGATCAAGAAATTCCATAAAGTCTCAGGATACAAAATCAGAGCACATGAATCAGAGACATTCATATATGCCAATAAGAGTCAAGCCAAAAATCAAATGAAAAATGCAGCACCTTTTACAATAGCCTCAAAGAAAATTAAATATCTAGGAATATATGTAATAAAGGAATTGAGAGACATAGACAGGGAGAACTATGAAACACTAAAAAAAGAAATTGTAGAAGTTGTAAACAGATAGAAAAATCTACCTTGCTCTTGGATTGGTAGAATCAACATTGTTAAAATGTAAATACTACCCAAAATTATGTACAGATTTAATGCAATCCCCATCAATGTACCATCATCATTCTTTACAGATCTAGAAAAAATGATTCTACAATTTGTATGGCACCAGAGAAGACCTTGTATAGCCAAAGCAATCTTAAGCAAAAAGAAGAAATTGGGAGGTGTCAGTCTACCAGACTTCAAGTTGTAGTACAAGGCCATAGTAAACAAAACAGCATTGTACTATCACAAGTACAGAATATAGACCTTTGGAACAGGACTGAGAATGCAGAATGAAACCATGCACATATTCTCATCTAGTCTTTGATAAAGCAGACAAAAATATACACTGGGGAAAAGAAACCCTTTTCAATAAATGCTGCTAAGAAAACTGGATAACTACATGCAGAAGATTGAAACTGGATCCCCACCACTCACCTCTTACAAAAATCAATCCACAGTCAATAACAGACTTAAATCTAAGGTATCAAACCTTAAGATTCCTAGAAGAAAATGTAGGGAAGACTCTTTCAGACATCAGCCTAGGCAAAAATTTATGAAGAAGACCCCCAAAGCAATCACAGCAGCAACAAAAATAAATAAATGGGACCTGATCAAATTAAAAAGCTGCACACTCAAGGAAACTATCATTAGAGTGAATAGACAGCCTACAGAATGCGAAGAAATATTGGCTTTCTACACACCTGGTAGAGGACTGATTACAAGAATCATAATCTCCCAGAGTTAGAGTTTTCTAAAATATCTCTCTTTCTGTGTTACTTCTTGTAAACAATCTCAGTTTAAAAGGTTTTTGTTGTCTCCATGTTAGCCTCTTTCTAAGAGAATGAGGGGATATTTGCAATTGCTCCTTCTCTGAAGAACCTATTAGATTGAGTCACTTTAGAATAAGTATGTCATTGAAAAGTACGACCAAAGGTGGATCTTTAAATTGAAAAGTGGATTTTACAGATCTCTTTTTCTAACTGATTGCCTTTTTGTATTAGTAAAGGAATTGGATGAAAAGAAGGACATATAACGGTGTTATGGCTAGCCTTAAAAATTCTCTTGACAGAGTTTCCTGTAAACCAGTTTTTTAACTAGCTCCTTAAGGAAGAAAATATTTTTTTCATATTTTTTTTCTTGAAGTTCCCTTATGTTTCAATTTCCCAGGCCAGTAAGATTTGCTGACCAAAACTTTGAAACTTTCTGTTGCATTGATGCATTCCCTTTTGAATTCCTTTCCCAGAAACAGTGGAACCTCCCCACACCCATAAGATAACTTGTGGGAAGTTTGTTACACTCCCAGCAATGAGTCAGGTTCCTCAGGCAGGGGTCATCACAAAGGATAAGAATATAATAGAATACAGAAATAAAAAAATACACAGAGACAGTTTATAAAGGTACAGTTTATAAAGAATAGATTTATAAAAAGAAGAGGGCTCGGGAGTAATCCCAATCTCCTCATAATTTGTGGGGCCCAGAATGAAGTTTCACATCAGTATATATAGGTATAGTGATCAGTTGCCAGGGGTAACCGATATACATAGTAACAGGTAGTTTGTTTTGGGTTAAAAGTCTCCCAAAAGGCATCTAGGAGTCCCTTAATTAACTCTATCTACATGAGCAAATGTTTACAAAAGATTTTCTAAGACAAACTTCTAAGTTCTAAGCTAAAACTATCACTTTAGCAGAAAAGTTAAACAGAGATATAGTGGCTCTATATTTCTTTGTCTTGTTATTGTGGCTTGAGACAGGTATTCCAGAGTCCAGCAAGAGCTGTCCCTTGGGTTAATTGCTTTTAGCCACAGGTGTCTGTCTTTCAGGTGGGCACTTCTTTGATCAGCTCTCATCCCATGGCTCCATGCAAACCTGCTTTGTTGTTCAAAACAGGTGAAAACCACAGGTTTGAGACTGCAGCATCACCTTGGAAAACAGCCACCACTGACCTTTGAGACGTCCTCCAGAGGTAAGGCAGCTTTTGAGATGTGAACAAACACGTTCACATATTCCTTCAGGGCAGAGCCCTGCAAAACTCCTGAGATCATTTCTGTCTCTAATACAGTAATAGTAATCTGTGGAGCAATATTTCTATGGGGCTACAACTGAGGAGCAACATCTCCTCCCTTTATTTTAGAAATAAGTTGATGAACTTGCACAGCCATCACAGCAAGGTGTTGGTCTCCAGAGTCTTTTCTTCTTCTGAGTTTTTTCCAGACTATAAGCACAAGCAAATGATTAAAATAATGACATATATGCAGGAAGGCACAGACTGTCCAGGAGAAGCTATTTTTCCCATGCTGTAATGCAGCACTGCTGGATTTGAGTAACAGCCTGATCATTATATTTTAATTAAGCAGTTATGCCAAACAAGTTTCCTTGTCCTGTAATATGTGCCACCAAGATCTCTATTGGTGGATCTCAGGATTGGTTTAGCCAGGCTTGCTGGAGAGCCTCATCCCTCCACCAGGTGGTGAACTGTAAAAATTCAGATGGAGATAAAACCATGCCAGAGATTCCCAATCCCAAGGAATTAATATTTCTGTTTGAGCCAATTCTTCAAGAAAACCCTTGGTGTAAAGAGATTTTGTACCATATGAGACACAGACTTGTTTTAATTCTTTGAGAGTTTTAAATGGAATAGGCTCATGTATATAGCGGGGGCTTTCAGGTGTTTGTGCCACCCTATCCTGGTCATCAGAATCCGAGCTCGGCTGTATTATAACAACAGGATAAAGATACACTTTTAAATTTCCATCTAATTGTGTTTCTCTGTTATCTTTTAAGATTTTTATTTGTTTTTTAGGAGTTTTTCTAACAGTTTTTCTCACGGGTGGATCATGTTTCTCAGAGCCATTTGCATTAGAAAGTAATGGTTACACAGATGAAAACTTAAAGAGGCTAAATTGAGTGGGGGCAGAGGGAGCAGGAATCTTTAGCTGCTGCTTTAAGCAAAAGTTCATCTTCAGAATCTTTTTGCTCTGCCAGTTTTTCTACAGACCCATGCTGAGGGCCGGTGGTCATTTTTACTGTCTCTCTCTTATCCTGGCCTGATGCAGATGGAAGTTTGTAAAAGACCTCCTCCTTTGTGCAGGCTTTGGATCTGTCACTGCGCTTTTTTTTTTTTTTTTTTTAGGATGGGATTGTTCCATCCCACTAAAAGAAGAGTCTGAGACTCAGAATAGAAAGTTCTTCCCCACATTATCCTGAGCAGAATAAACAATCCCTGGAGTAACTCACCTCTCTTTCTGGGTGCCATGGCTTGAAGGCTTCTCCAAGTCCCCTGTGATGTTATATTGGAATCTCCTTCATTCAGGTGAAACCACTTGCCTTTAGGATCCTGCCATTAAATCCTGCTGACTATGCCAGTTTGCGGGGAGTTAGTTATGCTCCTAGCAATGAATCAGGTCCCTCAGGCAGGGGTCATCACAAAGGATAAGGAAATAACAGAAAATAATAGAATATAGATATAAAAGAATACACAGAGACAAAGGTACAGTTTATAAAGAATAGATTTATAAAACATATGGGGCGGGGAGCTCAGGAGTCCCCACAATATTGCCATAAATTGTAGAGCCCCAAATGAAGTTTCACATCAGTATGTATAAGTATAATGATCGGTTGCCAGGGGTAACCGATATACATAGTAACAGGTAGTTTGTTTTAGCTTAAAAGTCTCCCAAAAATGTTTCTGTTGATCCCTTAATTAACTCTATCTATGTGAGCAAATTGTTACAAAATCTTTCTAAGACAAACTTCTAAGTTCTAAGATAAAACTATCACTTTAGCAGGAAAGTGAAACAGAGATATAGTGGCTCCATATTTCTTTATCTAGTTATTGTGGATTGAGACAGGTATTCAGGAGTCTAGCAAGACCTGTCCCATGGGTTGATTGCTTTTAGCCACAGGTGTCTGTCACTTGGGCGGACACTTCTTTGATCGGCTCCCATACCATGGCTCCATGCAAATTTGCTTTGTCAGTCAAAGCCCGTGAAAACCACAGGTTTGAGACTGCAGCATCACCTTGGAAAGCAGCCACCACTGACCTTTGAGATGTCCTCCTGAGGTGAGGCAGCCTTTAATATGTGAACTAACATGTTCACATATTCCTTCAGGGCAGAGCCCTGCAAAACTCTTGAGATCATTTCTGTCTCTAATATAGTAATAGTAATCTGTGGAGCAATATTTCTATGGGGCTACAATTCTAGGAGCAATAATGACTGCAAAGACTAAAACTATCTTTGTCTGGAGAAGACAAGATAACCAATACTCCACTACAGATCATGCCTAAAGACCCACTGAGCCTACTAACAAGCCTGAAAGAGTGACCAATATCAACCTTTATCTCATTATAATACTAAAATCTCCACCCTGTGATGGACTTATCTGCTATTTTTTCATCATGGGGCATATGTATTACTACGATTTCTTACTATGCTTACATGACCTCCTCCCAAAAACATAATGGTGCTCACTCACCTCATAAATTTTTCATTTCACCTCCAGAAAACCTGCCCAACCCTGTTGGTTGGGGAGGTAGCTTTGAGGCAGTTTATACCTCTTGCCTCCCAGTTGATGTGTCCACTTAAATAAATTCTTTCTTCCTTGCCAATTTTCATTGTCTCAGTAATTGGCTTTATGTACAGTGAGCAACATTGAATTCCACTTGTGGATTGATTAACAGTGTGAGCATTTTATCTTTCTGGATAGGATGCTATACTATTTGAAGATAATATTTTCAGATCCAGGAAAGATGGCTGACTAGAGACATTAGTCAAAAGATTGTCTCAGAAAGGAGGAAAAGTTTTAGACTAAAAAATATAGTTCAGGTTTACCTCTGAGGAAAAAGTACCAGAATGTACTGAAGGCAAAACAGAATAAGAAGGAGAAATACATTGACAAAGTTCAACCTCTGAGAGACTTGGAGCCCTTTTGAATATGTAAGTGGGGATACTGTTTCTTTTTCACATGTCCAGTAGTCAGAAGGCTACTGAGCTGCTGGAGAACAGCTCTATCTTCATAAGCCCAAAAGCTGATGCTGCCTATGAACTGGGAGCTTCTTGAAAACAAATTACCAGCCTGCTACCCCCCTTAAGTCATCTCCCATCACCACAGACCACACTGCTTCTTTACCCATTGTTTACCTTGGTCCTTCCTAGGACATTGCAAAGATGTAGAATCAACCCAAGTGCCCATTAGTTCATGAGTGGATTAACAAAATTTAATATATGTATAGCACGGAGTACTACTCAGGCATAAGAAATAAATTTATGTATTTCGCATCAATTTGGGTGGAACTGGAGACCATAATCCTAATGAAGTATCTCAAGAATGGAAAAACACACCACATGTTGTCTTTAATAATTTATAATTAATCAATGGGCACACATGGGCACAGAGAGAAGTAAAAGTCACTGGATATCAGACAAGGAGAGGGGAAGAAGAGGAGGGGTAAATATTTGCCTCACAGTTGTAACAAACACTATTCAGGTGATGGGCACACTAATTGCCCTGACTTAAGCATTATACAACTATCCATGTGAGAAAAACCTTTGTACCCCTTTATATTTTAAAAATAAATAAATAAGCAAACAAATAAATATAGTTTAAATATTCTCGTGACAAAATTAAAGAGAAAAATTTGACCTAAAAGATAAAATTCATTTGCATGCTGCTCCTGTAGGAATGATAAGAGAAGCCAATTTACCTTGTAGGCTAATAGTTACATTCTGTGCTTCCACTCTAACAACACATGTTTTCCCATCAGATCTTACATATGGTTTGATTTTATATAAGTTTTGCCATTTATTCCATTGACAGCCTTTAATTTTCTCTCTTCCTCCCCCTGGGAGAGGTACATGAGGAAATGGTCAGCTGAGAAACTTGAAACCTTAAAAACTACAGGTAGAAGAAATATGTGTTGCACCTCTTTTATGACTAACAAGGTTTTCCTGTCTTTGAGCTGTTTTTGTGGTGTTTCTGGATCTTGTGAAAACTGTTTTCCACCTTTCTGAAGATGCCTCTTGTTTCCTTGATTAAGTTGTAACCTTAGTTAAAGCTTACTGATTTCCCTTACAAAGATAGCTTTAAAAAAATTCAAAAGTGAAAATGTGAACTGTTTGTTGCAGGTAGAAGCTTCTGTTTATAATGGCTCTGACTACTAAAAAGGCAACATTCACCCCTTTGAGGGAGTCCTCGGTTTTCTTTATGGAATCTGAAAGGTCATAACCACATTCCTCTCAATATAAAACTACTCTCTTTTTTATTGCCTTACACAATCTCTTTGGCTTTTGGAGACATCAAAAATTACTTTGTATTGTGAAAAAATTTCTCACCTTGGTTTGCATCAAGTTAGGCAGAAATGGCTATGTTGGAGGCAGCTAAATGCACTATGAGGGCTTCTTCTTTCTTTGATCCTTAAATAGGAAAGGGTGTCATTTAAACATTTAAAAAATAATTTAGACATTTTCACCTGTACATGTTGGGTGAAACTTTTCTATCATTGTTAGTTGTTTTAAGTTTATAAAAGTGCCACTGCTATAATATGTTTAATATTAGCCTAGATTTGACTGTAAGCTTATGGATGGTATCTGTGTAGTTTCAAAATTCTTTTCAATAATTTATAATCTTAAAGTTGTGTTATGATAATTTAAAAAGGGATAATATAATGTATGAATCATCTGTAATTTAAAGTAATAAAATATTGTTTACCAAAAATAAGTGTAAGTTTATATAATTTGACATCTTATTTTTATCATATAAAATATAGAAAGGTAAATATATTTAGATATATTAATAAAATTGAGGATTGATAATAGTTCAAAATTATTTTAACTTCCTAGGTTTTATTTAAATAATAATTAGTAAGAGCTGACATTGTAATTAATGTGTGTAGTTAAAACGACCAGATATGAGAAATAATTCTATATAGAAAGTTTTTTAAAAATTTGATTTTTTTTCTAAGTGGTTAAAAAAGTTGTAGATGTATAGTTTTTGGAAGATAATTTTGCTAATTCAAAGGTTTTAAAAAACTTTACACTAAATAAATAACTAAAACTAAATGAATATAGACGTTTAAAAGGGATATTTTTTTCTTTGTTTCTTTTTAAAATCTCTGACATTATTTTGACTGAAAAGCTGACTCCATAATAATAGTCTGTGATCCTATTTTATGACAAGAATGTTTTATAGCAATAAGTATTTTACACCATTGATATGTGAGAAACTTTCCAAACTCACAATTGTTATATTGTCTTTTCTTACTTCAAACTATCTTTCTAATGATTAGAGCCATTGAAAGTTTAAGAGACTCACATTAGGATTGCTTGGTATGTTAAAACCATACAGGACACACTATTAAATATAAAATTTTGTTTAACTTGCTCTATGTCATATTTATATAAACATGTGTGAACTTAAATAAAGTCTTAAGCCTCAAAGCTTACTGAACGGACTGTCTCTTGGCCAACTTAACTCCAGTGAGAATGGCCTTTATCAAAAAGTCCCAAAACAATACATGTTGGCATGGATGTGGAGAGACAGGAACACTCATACACTGCTGGTGGGACTGCAAACCAGTGCAACCTCTGTGGAAAGCAATATGGAGATACATTAAACAGATACAAGCAGACCTACCATTTGATCCAGCAATCCCATTATTGGGCATCCACCCAAAAGAACAAAAGACATTCTATAAAAAAGACATCTTCACCTTAATGTTTATAGCAGCACAATTCACGATTTCAAAGATGTGCAAACAACCCAAGTGCCCCTGAATTCATGAGTGTATATGTATACAATGGAGTACTACTCAGCTATAAGAAACAATGGAAATATAGCACCTCTTGTATTTTCCTGGGTAGAGCTGGAACCCATTCTACTAAGTAAAGTATCCCAAGAATGGAAAAATAAGCACCATATGTATTCACCATCAAATTGGTTTCACTGATCATCACCTAAGAGCACATTTTAGGAACAACATTAATCAGGTGTCAGGCAGATGTTAGGGGGAGGGGATGGGTGTATACACACATAATGAGTATGATGCATACCGTCTAGGGGATGGACATGCTTGAAGCTCTGACTCAGTGAAGGGAAGGGCAATATACATAACCTAAAATTTGTACCCCCATATATGCTGAAACAAAAAAAAGAATTGAGAAATACTATAAAGCTTGAATTTCTGGTCATGAGAAGGGGAGTCAAATATGCTTTGCCATGCTCCCTTCTCTTTTTGGATATATCCTTTATATAACTCATTAATATACCTATAGCTGTGCAAGCTTAAACTACACCTGCAGGTCCTTAATTTACCCAATAGGTCTTTAGAGTCTGAGTATATGTCCAGAGTCTGAGCGCATATCCAGAGTGTGGGTATATATGTCATTGATTAGCAGACTTTCTTATCTCAACTTAAAGCATTCCAAACCTTTAGACAAAGCTTCATTTCTTTAACCAACTGCCAATCAAAGAATCTTTAAACCCACCTATAACTTATTATCTCCTACTTTGATATGTCCTCCCTTTTTGGACCAAACCAATATGTGCCTTCCAAATATCAATTTAGGACTTTATGTGTAATTTCTGTTTCCCTAAAATACATAAAACCAAACTATTACCCAATCACAGAAGCTCCACCTGCTCAAGTCTTCTTGGGCGTGGCTCTGGGACATGATCAGTCATTTTTATCTCAGAATAAACTTTTTTAAATTATTTTACAGAGTTTGGATTCTTTTTCATTGACACATATTAATATATGTTCAAAAATTTTATGAGATTTCTAAAATTCTTACGTTTTGATGTATGTTATCAAGAATAATTATGGTTATTATGTTAAATTATTGCATATGACAAAAGTAACCAAATTTTTTTATCAATTACCTCTTTAACCATGACTATTCAAAGACTTTTTTTTCATCCACATACAACTATTTTACTTAATTCTTCTCAAAAAGCAGTTTTCTACTAACATTAGAGATTATGCAATTTAGACTAAATTCTGAATTCCATCCTGGCTGTAAGTCTTCAGATAATGTTTTCACATTCTTTTTTACATTTTCCTGACTTGTACCAATGAAAGTTCCACCATCTTTTTCATGGATCCCTACAAATTTACCGTGTGATAAACTCCAGGATAAACAGTACCAAACATGAAGATTTGTTTTTCTGTATGAAAGACATTTATACTTGTGAACAAAGATAAAATCAAGATTGATCATATCTCAGGCACAAAACAAGTTTTAGCAAATACAAAAAAAAAAAAAATCAAAATCATGCCCTGTGCTCTTTTAGACCATAGTGCAATAAAACTAGAAATTTTTATTTCAAAAACTATCTCAAATCTATACAAAGTTTTGGAAATTAAATAACCTGCTGCTGGACTATCCTTGGGTCAATAATGAATTAAAATGGAATTTAAAAAAATTCTCAAACTAAACAAAGGAGACACAAGCTTTCAAAATCTATGAGATACAGCAAATGCACTATCATAAGAGGAAAGTTCATATCCTTAAATGCCCACATCAAAAAGACAGGAAGATCACAAATTAACAATCTAATGTCACATCACAGGGAACTAGAAAAATAAAAGCAAACCAAACTTATAGTCAGTAAAATAAAAGAAATAACAAAAGTCATAGAAGAAACAAATGATATAGAAACTAATAAAACAATACAAACGATGAACATAACAAAAGTTTGTTCTTTGAAAAGATAAAATTGGGAGAACATTAGCCAGATTAAACAGAAATGATATAGAAAGAACTCAAATAAACTCAATCATAACTGAAAAAGGAGACATTACAACTGATAAAACAAAAATAAAAAATATAATCTGTGAATAATATAAAAAGCCTCTACAAACAAAAACTAGACAACATAGAGGAACTATGTAATTGCTAGGAACATACAACCTGAATCAGGAAGACTGAATTAGGAAGAAATAGCAATCATGAAGAGACCAACAACAAGCAGTCAGATCAAAGCAGTGATAATACTAAAGAAAAATCTCCCAACAAAAGAAAACTTCCAGGCAAGACAGGTTCATAGCTTAATTCTACCATGCTTAAAAGAAAATCTGGTGCCTATCCTACAGAAATTGTTCCATAACACCAATAATAAAGAAATCCTAACTTATTTTATGGGTTGGAAGGCAGTATTACCTTCCATGACACAACAAAAAAGAAAACTCACACCAATATCTTTTATGAGTATACATGCAAAAATCATCAATAGAGTACTAGCAAACAAAATTGAACAGCATGTCAAAAAGATAATTCGCTATGATCAAGTAGGTTTCATCTCAGTAAACTAAGGATGGTTCAACATATGCAAGTCAATAAATATGATTCATCATGCAACTACAAGCAAAAACAAAGAACATATGATTATCTCAATAGATAGGAAAAGCACTTGATAATATTCAGAATTCTTTGTGATAAAAATCCTCAACAAAGTGAGCATGGAAGGAATATACCTAAAAATAACAAAAGTCATACATGACTAACCCAAAGCCAACATCATAGAGAATAAGAAAAAGTTGAACTCATTCCCCTTAAGAACTGGAACAAAAAAAGGTTGCACACTAGTACCACTTCTATTCAGCATAATGCTGCGAGTCCTAGCCAGAGCAATAGGAGAAGAGAAAGGAAAAAAGGGCATCCAAATTGGGAAAAAAGGAGTCAAACTACCCCTGTTCACTGATAATATGATCTTGTGTCCAGAAAACCCTAAAGACTTTGGCAAAAGACTCTTGGAATTAATAAATAAGTTCAGCAAAATCTCAGGTTAGAAAACCAATGTACACAAATCTGTATACCATTTCTGTAAACTATTATATAAAAATAGTCAAGCTGTGAGTGAAATCAAGGACTCAATACCATACACAACAACTACAAAGAAAATAAAGTATCTAGGAATATTATTAAGCAAGGAGGTGGGAGATATCTACAAGGAGAATTACAAAACACTGAGGATACAAATTACAGATGACACTGAAAAATGGAAAAATACCCCTCACTCATAGATTGGTAGAATCAACATTGTTAAAAATGTCCCTACTGCCCAACATAATTTACAGACCCAACACAATCCCCATCAAAATAGCAACATCATATTTCACAGATCTAGAAAAAAATAATCCCATGCTTCATTTGGAGCCAAAAAAGAGCCCAAATAGCCAAAGTAATCTTAAGCAAAAAGAGCAAATCTGAAGGCATCACAGTACTTTAAACTCAAATTATCATAAAAGGATATAGTAACCAAATCAGCATGGTATTGGTGTAATAGTAGAGACTTTGACTAACGGGACAGAAGAGAGAACCCAGATATAAAACCATCTACCTACAACCAACTGATCTTCAAAAAAGCAGACAAGAACATACACTGGGGAAAAGAGCTCTATTCAATATATGGTGCTGGGAAAATTGGATAGCCACATGCAGAAGAATGAAACAGGAACCTATCTCTCAACCACTTACAAAAATTAATTGAAGATTAATAAAAAATTAAATCTAAGGCACAAACCACAAAAATTCCAGATGAAAATGCAGGAAAAACTCTTTAAGACATCAGCCTAGGCAAAGAATTTATGACTAAGACCTTAAAAACAAATAGAACAAGAAAAATAAATGGGATTTAATTAAATAAAAAACTTCTGTACCACAAACAAAATAATGAACAAAGGTCATACACAACCTCTATGGGAGAAAACATACATGAGCTATACCTCTGACAAAGGCCTAGTATCCAGTATCCAGAATGTACAAAAAACTTAAATAAATCAGCAAGATAATAACAAACAACCACATTAAAAACAATCAAAAGACTTGAGCAAAAGTTTCTCAAAAGAATATAGTCAAATGGCCCACAAACATGAAAAATACTCAATATTGGTAATCATCAGGGAAATTCAACTTAAAATCACAATGAGATATTACCTCACCTCTATCAGAATGGCCATTACTGAAAAGTCATAAACAATAGATGTTGGTGTGGATGCAGGGAAAAAGGAACACTTATACACTACACTGTTGAGAGGACTGCAAATTAGTACAACCTCTATAGAAAAAAGTATGGGGATACCTCAAAGAAATAAATGTAGCTCTACCATTTGATTCAGTAATCCCATTATGGATATCAACCCAAAGGAAAAGAAGTCATTTCATCAAAAGTACAGCACCAGTCACAATTGCAAAGATATGGATTCAACCTAAGTACCCATCAACTCATTGTGGATAAAGAAAATGTGTATATAACCATGGAGTACTACTTAGCCACAAAAAGGAATGAAATAATGTCTTTTACAGTAATTTGGATGGAATTAGAGACAATTATCCTAAGTGAAGTATCTAAAGTATGGAAAAATCAATGCCACATATACTCTAGAAGAATTTGGAGCTAAAAAATGATCACACAGAGAAGTAAAAGTCACTAGAAACCCAGAAGCAGGGAGGGTGGGAGATGATGAGGTGTAAAAACTTATGTATTTGGTACAATAAACACTATTCTGGTGATGATCACACTAAAAGCCCTGACTTAAGCATTATACAAGGTACCCATGTAACAAAAACATTTGTTCTCTCTCAATATTTTGAAATAAAAAATAATGTAAAAGGCAGCATATCTATAATTTTGTATATGTATTGATTTTTAAATTCTTTTATTCTTATTGTAGTCACATGGTGTATTTATTATTTCCTGTGGCTTTCCATCAGCTGTTTACAATTCCACTAGTTTACTAAGGACAACATGCTACGTTTAATATTGAAGACTGAGAATTGTTTTCCATGTTTCATTCATATAAGTAATTCAGATTTATAGAAATAATCTTCCAGTGACCTTGCATATCTAATCCATATACCATATTCTCAGTAACAGGAGAGAGTTCAAATTCTTTCCCACTGCATACTTTCTAGGTAATCTTGAATGCATCACTGTTTGCAAACCTCAATTTTCTTATCTGTACTAGTGGAGCAATATCCAACAGGATTGTTGTAAGAATGACATGTAACTCTGAGAATGAGTACGCCTACTGTATGGATTCATTCATATTCCCTTCTCTAGTCCCATTGGTAAATCAATTAATGAGGAGCAATATTTTTCTATGTTAGACTGATATGATTTGTATTTATTTGTATTTCATGCAGTATTGATATTTATTCAATATATCTTATTGACTTCTGTTAAAGCATCTGAAATTGAGGACCTAAACAGTAGAGAGCAGTGTTCTTGAACTAAAATTCCTGATGGTATCTGACACAGTCTTTCTTTGTCTATGATAGTGTGACATTGAGGAAGTTAATCATTTACTAAGCATGGCTTTCCCCAAAAAAATATTTGAAATAAGGCTTTTTGAATCCTGAGTAAGGTCACATTCTTTTTCTTTTTAAAGAATCAAGAAAATCACATCCTGCTTTTGAGAATTGGTATGTAGATGTTTATCATAAGGTAATACATTGGTAAATGAATATTTGTAATACTGTGGTTATAAATCAGATGCTTAGGTAAATCCTTGGAAAGTTTATATCTGTCCTACTTCCATTAATTTCTACTTAAAAGAAAAAAAATTTGAAAGTTATTAATTTTATTTTTTTAATATAAACACTTTATTTTTTAATAAACACCATGAAATATTGCAACATTTCCCCACATCTTTGTTAAATAAATTAGAAATAAGAAAAGATAAACACTGTTTATCTGAACCTGAGGAGCAAAAGATATTGAACATGGGAGAATAAAAAGAAGTGAGGTTATGATCACAGCACTAAACGCCTGATGATGGTGGGAAAAAGAGAGTGATAATTTAAAGATCTAAGTAAAAAATAAAACCATAACAATAAAGAACAATGAGTGTCATTCTCCAGTTCACTACTAGCCCTTACAAGGAAAAGTGCCTCAGTGTTCTGGAAGCAGAGAAGATAAAGATTGAGATAATTCACAATACAGAGGGACAAAAAAACCGATGGTAGAACTGGAAACGTTAAGAGTGTGTGTGTGTGTTTGTGTGTATATGTGTGTGTATGTGTGTGTTCTCGTGCACATGCACCTTACTGCATGAGAATCAAGGCATGCTTTGCTAAAGTTTCTATGATTCACTGAATAAGAATGCCTATTTTATAGCTGGCTAATTGACACAGTGTGTATGTCTGCACAACATAAATAGAAGTGGGTCTTTATGAGGATGCCAAATTCTGAGTAGACTTTCAGTTGCTGTCTGCATTGATCACATCAATTGCAAGATAATCACATTTTCATTTAATGATATGCTATGTCCTCTCTTGGCACAAATTTAAGGAGTTATTATTGAAGAACATTTCTAATTTTTACCTTCTTGCATACCTTGTTTATTTCCAAAAAATATTTCTGCAAATCTACCAAGTAATATGTTACAACAGGAAGTAACAAATACTTATGGGCCAAATCAAGCTTCCTTCCCCTTTTTGTGAAGTCGGTGAGCTAAAAATTATTTTTATATTTTAAATGGTTTAAAAATCAACAGAAGAATAATATTGGTGGCATATTAATATTATATGAAGTTCAAATTTTAAATCTACAAATTAAATACTATTAGAACACAGTGACATCATTTATGTATATCTGTGTTTATTCTGGTGTGACATGGCAAGTTTGAGTAGTTGTGCTAGAAACCTGTGGTCTGAAAACCAAAATGTTTTCTGACCAAGGCCTATGGTAAGCTCTGAAAATAAAGCTGTGACCAAGACTTCCCCAATTCATGAATTCCTGACCTATTGTTACTTACATTCTAGTAATTAATGGGAAAGATGCCAATGCACAAATAAAAACAATGAGATAATCACAGATAAGTAAATGCTTTGACAGGAGTCAATAAACAGGGAAAGTAGATAAAGAGAAACTGAGATGAGAAATAGAGGGAGGAAAATTAACTGTTGTATATACAGAGGTTAAAGAAATGATGTTTCTAAACTGAGACAAAAGGTTCAACACATACAGATCTGTGATGGAGGAAACTATTAATGTAATATAAAAAGAGCATCCTGAGAGAGAAAGGCAAATATGAAAAAGTTCCATGGATGATATAGTTTCATGTGCTTAAGGAAGCAGACTAAGAAAAGCTGAAAGTCAGTGAAAATGGGAGCCATAGAGTTGTAGAAATAGGCAGGACAAAATTTCAACCACAATGGCAAGAAATTGAAATATTTTAAATATTATTATAAAAATAATGATGTAATTTGTTTTGTTGTATATTTCCATTTAAAAAATAATTTTGTTTGCTTTAAGTATCATTATGAACTCATTATTAAAATATATTTAGAACATTTCAGGCAACTATCATTTTTTGTGATGTTTGGAGCATCCTATATTTTCTTCTAGAATTCTAATAGTTTCACACCTTAGGTTTAAGTATGTTATTCACTGTGATTTGATTTTTGTGAGAAGTGAAAGGTGTGAGTCTTGTTTCAGTCTTCTACATGTGGCTATCCAGTTTCCCAGCACCATTTATTGAATAAGGATTCTTTTCCCCAGAATATGTTTTTGTCTGCTTTGTCAAAGATTAGATGGCTATATGAGGATGGTTTTATATTAGATTTTCAGTTCTGTTCCATTGGTCTGTGCCCTGTCCTAATGCCAATACCAAGCTGTTTTAATAACCACAGCCTTGTAGTATAGTTTGAAATCTGTAAATTAGTATCTCCCATTTTGTTCTTACTGCCTAAAATTGCTTTTGCTAATGGGGTCCTCTCTGGTTCCATACAAAGTATAAAATTATTTTTTCTATATCTGTGAAAAATGATGTTGGTGACTTAATAGGTATTGCATTGAATCTGTAGATCATTTGGGGCAATATAGACATTTTAACAATGTTGATTCTTCTGATCCACAAGCATGGTATGGTTTTCTACCTATTTATGTGTTCTGCAATTTCCTTCCTCAGTGTTTCATAGTTCTACCTGTAGAGGTCTTTTACCTCCTTAGTTAAATATATTCCTAGGTACTTTATTTTCTTTATTGCCATTGTGAAGGGTATTGAGTCCTTAATTTTGTTCTCAGTTTGACTGTTATTGGCATATACGAATGCCCCTGATTTGTGTGTATTGATTTTGTACCCTGAGACTTTACTGAATTCGTTTATCAATTCCAGGAGTCTCTTGGTTGAATGCTTAGGGTTTTCTAGGTATAATATTATATCATCAGCAAAGAGTGAGAGTTTGATCTCTTCTGTGCCTATTTGGACACCCTTGATTCTGCTGTCTTGCCTGATTGCTCTCACAAGGACTTCCAGCGCTATGTTGAAAACCAATGGGGACAGAAGGCAACATTGTCTGGTTCCAGTTTGAAGTGGGAATGCTTTCAATTTTTCCACATTCAGTACGATGTTGGCTGTGGGTTCATCATATATGGCTTGTATCATTTTTAGATAGGCCCCATGTATGCCTATTTTGTTAGGCGTTCTTATAATAAAAGGGTGCTGAATTTTGTCAAATGCTTTTTCTGCATCTATTGAGAGGATCATTTGGTCTTTGTTTTTGCTTCTATTTATGTGATGAATTACATTATAGATTTGCCTATGTTGAACCATCCCTGCCTCTCTGGAATGAAGCCCACTTGGTCTTGATGGACTATATTCTTGATAAGCATCTGGGTTCAATTTGCTAGGATTTTATTGAGAATCTTTGTATCTATATTCATAAGCAATATTGGTCTGTAGTTTTCTTTTTTTGTTGCATCCTTTCCTGGTTTTGGTGTCAGAGTTATGTTGGCTTCATAAAATGTGTTTGGGAGGATTCTGTCCTTCTTGATGTTGTGGAATAGCTTTTGTAGGATAGGCCTCAGTTCTTCTTTTTAGATGTGGTAAAATTCAGGTGTGAAACCATCTGGTCTGGGGCTTTTCTTTTTGGGAAGGTTTTTTGTTGCTGTTTCAATTTTAGTTCTTGATATTGGTCTGTTCAAGAATTCTATTTCTTCCTGACTGAGCCCAAGGAGGTTGTGTGTTTCTAAAATTTGCCTATTTCCACCACATTTTCCAGTTTGTGTTCAAAAAGATTTTTCTAGAATTTATAGATGATACCTTGTTGCTCCATTGCATCAGTTGTAATTTTCCTTTCATGTTCCTGATGGAGTTTATTGGAGATTTTTCTTTTCTGCTCTTGATTAGTCCTGCCAAAAGTGCATCAGGTTTGTTTATCTTTTCAAAGAATCAACTTTTTGTTTTATTAATCTCCTATATTGTTTTCCTGTTGTCTATTTCATTTAGTTCTGATTTGGTCTTATTGATTTCTCTCCTTCTACTGGGTTTGCGGTAGGTTTGTTTTTCTTTCTCAAGTTCTTTGAGTCTATTCATTAGGTTGTCTACTTGCACATTTTCAATGGATATTGGCCTCGGCAAAGAATTTATGAAGACCCCAAAGGCAATCACAGCAACAACAAAAATAAATAAATGGGATCTGATTAAATTAAAAAGCTTCTGCACAGCCAGAGAAACTGTCACAAGAGCAAATAGACAACTATAGAATGGGAAAAAAATTTTTCACATGCTACACATCCAATAAAGGAGTGATAACTATAATCTATTTAGAATTTGGAGAATCAGCTAGAAAAAAAATCAAACAACACTATCAAAAAGTGGGCAAAGAACATGAAGAGAAATTTTTCAAAAGAAGACAGAAGAATGGCCAAGAAACATACGAAAAAGTGCTCAAGATCTCTAATTATCAGAGAAATGTAAATCAAAACTACAATGAGATATCACTTAACTCCAGTGAGAATGGCCTTTATCAAAAAGTCCCAACACAATAAATGTTGGTGTGGATGCAGAGAGACAGGAACACTCATACACTGCTGGTGGGACTGCAACTAGTGCAACCTCTGTAGAAAGTAATACAGAGATACCTTAAGCAGATACAAGTAGACCTACCATTTGATCCAGCAATCCCATTATTGGACATCTGCCCAAAAGAACAAAAGACATTCTATAAAAAAGACATCTGCACCTGAATGTTTATAGCAGCATAATTCACAATTGCAAAGATGTGGAAACAAGTGCCCATTAACACATGAGTGGATTAATAAAATGTGGTATATGTATACCATGGAGTACTACTCAGCTATAAGAAATAATCCAGATATAGCACTTATATATTTTCCTTGATAGAGCTGTAACCCATTCTACTAAGTGAAGTATCACAAGAATGGAAAAATATGTACCACCTGTACTCACTATCAAATTGGTTTCACTGATCATCACCTAAGAGCGCATTTAGGAATAACACTAATTGGGTGTTGGGTAGATGTCAGGGGAAGGGGATGGGTGTATACATACATAATAAGTGTGATGCATATCGTCTAGATATTGGACACACTTGAAGCTCTGACTTGAGGAGGCGCAAGTGCAATATACATAACGTGAACTTTTTTACCCCCATAATATACTGAAAGAAAAAAGAAATAAAAAAGAGTGTCCTGCCTTTGATCAATAGTAACCACTTTAAAGCACTACCTTTATCCTTTTGACACATTCCTCCTCATCTTTGATATTCATGAGGTAAGATGTCCTGGTCACATCATTCATTCTTCCCCAGACCTTAAACTGGCGAAATCTCCAAGGATCCATGGTTCCTTTCCATAGAAGATAGTCTTTAGAGACCAAACTCATTCCTCTGAAAACTAATAATTAAAACAAAGAAAATTACACTTATGTGTTGTGTTTTTGGTACAAATTGTATTTTAGGGTAAACAAGTTGTCCCAGAAAATGAAAATCTCTTTTGTACTGTAGAGTATTAATATTTTGAGACAAGGAGGACTGATACTATTAGAAAGAACACGTTTCATGGGTAAAATCACTGCTACAATAAGAAAATCAGGCTGTCACCATTGTAAACCAGTGATCTGTTTCAGTATTACTAATAGGAAAGTAACCTGACATGCTAATATAGTATTTGTAATCATGGTGTTGAATCAGAAAGGAAAATTTTCTTATCTTTTTATAATGGTTTAGTAAGGTATGATTTGTGTAACATACAATTTACCTGTTTAGAATATGCAGTTTAATGACTTTTAACATATTCATGATTTTACATCCAATACCACAGGTAATTTAATTACCCTAAAAGTAATCCTTTTTCCCGTTCACTCCCAAGCTATTGCCACTCCCAAACTTCCTACTCCCATTCTCCTACCTAGTAACCACTAATCCTCTTCTGTCTCTATATGTTAGCATACTGGACAGTTCAGGTAAGTGAAACTAATATGTGGTCTTTGTGTTGGGCTTATTTTACATAGTATAATGCTTTCAATGTTTGCCCATGATTTAGCGTATGCCACAACTTCACACCTTTTATTGCAGAATCAATTATGTTATGTAGATATATCCCTTTCATTTGGTCATTCATCAGTTGATAAACATTTGAATTGTTTCACATTTTGGCTATCGTAAATAAGGCTACTTTTACCATTTGTATACAGGTATGGTTATGGACATAGGTTTTCATTCTCTTAGGTGGATATATCTCTAGGCTAGATCATAGGGTAACTTAATATTTAACTTTTGAGACATTGCAAACTCTTTTTCAAAGTGGCTGCACTATTTTATATTCCCAGTAACACTCTATGAGGGTTTTAATTTCTCCACATGCTCTCTAGAATTTGTTATTTTCCTTTTTATTATAACCATCCTTGTGGGGAGAAAAAAAATGGCAGAGTCAAGGTAACCTCCTGGATTTCTGCTCCCAGAGAGGGACGCATAGATCTCAGTCTGCTACACATGAGTGCATCGCTCCCCCACAAGGACAGTGTTGTGAATCAACAGAGAATCAGCATGGGACACAGAAAGCAGGAAAAAGAAAAGGTGAATGGGAGATAAGATCATGAAATCTAGAGAGTGTGAGACAAAAAGTAGAGAGTAGAGAGTAGGACGGTTGTGCCCACCTGGCCAGTGAGTGAGGTGGGATCAGTCCCACAGGAGGACGTCTGGCTTCCATCCTGGCCTCCACACTCACTCAGACAGGGATCTACCTGAAGTCGGTGCAAAATCACCATGGGAAATGTGGGGCTTTGTGCAGAGGAGACATTAGTGGTTAGCATCTTGAACTCCCTGAGCTCTGTGACATGACATCACTGGTTGGGGGAGGACAATAGGACAGGATAATAGGCCTGCTCAGCGTGGATCAGAAAGAGGGAGCACTCCTGGTAGACATGCATGAGATTGTGGAAGGCAAGATGAAAGAGGCAAGGGGCATCCTGATGACTCAACCCTCTGACCCAGCTCCTCGCAACCCCTGAACAGTCACCCCCAGGGCTAGCACTCTGTGGATGGGCAGTTATCATTTTAGGGGTCCACAACCCAGCCACTGCAGTGTGATACAGTATCGGGGGGCTCCCTTCCCTGAGCTGAGGGACTCTTGTGACAAGCTCTGCCCTTACACAACCTATAGTCACTGGCCAGACCCATTTTGGTGTGTGCACTCTGAGTGCTTCCCAAGTCATGAGAGACTAATGACCCCTGGAACTTACAGGCACTGAGGGTGGGGAGAGACTAATGCCCATGGGATTTACAGGTGCTGGGGCAGTGGTGGTGAATGCCTGTGGGACTCACAGGAGCTGGGGCACTGGGTGGACTGTGATACCATTCCCACCCCTTGCCAGTATCTTTCATGATGAACATGGTAGGCACCACCTCTGGAGGTAGGGAGAGACAAGAAAAGCCTCTCTCTATCTGCAACTAGCAGGAATTTGTGGAGCCTTGGTGCAGATTAAAAGTTCACAGGCCAGTGACTTTACTCATCAGACTGGTTTTGGTCATCCAGTTGGATCAAAATCCCGCCTCCAGTTGGCTGCCAACAGAGGGATCCATGAACAAGGACTAAAAACCTGGCAAGAGGCCAAAACACACTCCCCAACCAACCCCTCCCATCAGGAGCAGCCTCCCAATTGTGGTAGAAGAACCCTGAACAACACTTAAGCAGCTCCCTCTAGTGACAGAGGAAGCAAGCATAGAAGCGCACACATCCAGGCTGTTAGGCAGCAGCAAACTGACTTACCCATACAGCAGTCACTGTAACAGAACCTGCACACAGCGTGTTACTTTCCAAACAAGAACTGAAAGGTGGGAAACAAACATTGATCCAAATGGGAAGGGCTCAGCAAAAGAACTCTGGAACTATGAAGGCTCAAACGGAAAACAAACCCTCAAAGAAGAACACCAGCTTTCTAGCAATGGACACTAACAAAATTCGGAACACTAAAATGACAGAAGAATTTCAAACATGGATCATAAGAAAACTCAACAATGTGCAAGAAAAAATATATAGCCAACACAAAGAAGCCACAAAAAAAAAAAAAAAAAAATCCAGGACTTGGAAGAAAAATTCATTTAAAAAATTGAAATATTAAAGAAAAATCAAACGAAACTCCTGGAAATGAAGAATTTGTTCAGGGAACTATGAAACATAGTGAAAAGCCTCAAGAGCAGGGTAGATCAAAAGAAGAAAAAAATCTCAGAGATTGAAGATAACACCTTCCAATTAAATGAGTAAAAAATATAGAGCAGAGAAATAAGAGAAGAAAGCAAAGCCTGCAAAAAATGTGGGATTATGTGAATAATTCTAATCTGAGAGTTATAGGCATTCCTGAGGGTGAGGAAGAAAATACAGAAGAGTTGGGTAAGCTCTTTGAAGATATAATGGAGGAAAATTTCCCAGACCTTGCTGGAAATCTTGATATCCAGATACAAGAAGCCCAAAGAACTCCTGGGAGATTCATTGCAAACACGAAGACACCACATCATGCAGTCACAGACTGACCAAAGTATCCACTAAAGAGGCCCTTTTTTGAGCTGTAAGGTGAAAGAAACAAGTAACATACAAAGGAAACCCATTTGAATAATGCCAGATTTCTCAACTGAAACCTTATGAGCAAGAAGACACTGGGGCCCCATTCTCTTCTGAAACAGAATAATGTCCACCCTAGAATCTTGTACCCAGAAAAGGTCAGTTTTGTATACCAAGTAGAAATTAAGACATTCTCAGATAAGCAAAGACTGAGGGAATTCACCAAAGAAGACCAGCACTCCAAGAAGTACTCAAAACAGACTTGCACATGGACCAGCAAAATAAACAATCACAAATGTAAAACTACTCAAATGCTAAAGATTAAAGGTCAGATACCACAATGGCTCAAGAGAGAAAACACAGCAATGAAGTTCTACCCAACAGGATGGCCAGAAATCTCCTCCACCTCTCAGTTCTCTCAATAAATATCAATGGCTTGAATTCCCCACTCAAGAGACATAGGCTGACTCAATGGATAAAAAAAATGCAAGCCAAGTATCTGCTGTCTCCAGGAAACACATCTACTTCGAAGCATGCATTCAGACTGAAAATAAAGGGAGTGGAAATTGATAATTCAAGAAAATGGAACCCAAAAGAATGCAGGCATGGCAGTTTTGATTTCAGATAACTAAGTTTTTAAATCAACAAAAGTAATGAAAGACAAACATGGTCATTATATAACGGTGAAGGGTACAGTTCAACAAGAAGGCATAACTATACTAAATATGCATGCACCCAACTTAGGTGCACCCAGATTCATTAAGCAAAGCCTACTTGATCTAAACCAAATGATAAACAGCAACACCATAATAGCTGGAGACTTCATCACCCCACTCACAGCACAGGACAGATCCTCCAAAAAGAAAGTAAACAAAGAAATAATGGACATAAACAGAGGGCTAGAACAAACGGGCTTGACATTTACAGGACATTCTATCCAAAATCCACTGAATAAACGTTCTTCTCGTCAGCTCAAGGGACATTCTCTAATATTGACCATACCCTAGGACACAAAGCATGCCTTAAAAAGTTTTAAACAATAGAAATTATACCAACAGTCTTCTCAGATCACAGAAAAATAAAAATAGAAATAAACCCTAACAGAAATTCTCGTTTCTACTCAAAGTCATGGAAGCTAAACAACCTTCTCCTGAACGACTATTTTATAAATGAGGAAATCAAGATGGAAATCAAAAGATTCTTAGAACTAAATGACAGAAGAGACACAAGTTATCAAAATCTGTGGGACACAGCTAAAGCAATCCTGAGAGGAAAGTTTACATCCATAAATGCCTATATTGGAGAGACAGAAAGTTCACAAATAGACAACCTCATGAATCAACTCAAAGATCTGAAGAAAGAAGAACAGACTGACCCCAAACCCAGCAGAAGAAGACAAATTAATGAGATCAAATCAGAACTACATGAAATGGAATGCAGAAAAACATATGGGAGATTAATAAAACAAAAAGTTGGTTCTTTGAAAAGATAAACAAAATTGACATGCCTTTGGTTAGACCAACTAAGAGCAGAAAAGATAATTCTCTAATAAACTCAATCAGGAACGTGAAAGGAGAAATTACGACTGATGCCATGGAGACACAAGATGTCATCTATAAATTCTACAAAAATCTTTATGCATACAAACTGGAAAATGTGGAGGAAATGGACAAATTTTCAGAAACACACAGCCTCCATAGGCTGAACCAGGAAGAAATAGAATTCCTGAATAGACCAATATCAAGAACTGGAATTGAAAAAACAATAAAAATCCTTACCAAAAAGAAATGCCCCAGACCAGATGGTTTCACACCCAAATTTAACCACACCTACAAAGAAGAACTGGTGCCAATCCTGCCAAAGCTATTACACAAGAAAGAAGGACAGAATCCTCCCAAACACATTTTGTGAAGCCAACATGACCCTAATATGAAAACCAAGTAAAAGATGCAACAAAAAGAGAAAACTACATTCTAATATCCCTTATGGATACACATTCAAAAATTCTCAATAAAATCCTAGCAAACAAAATCCAGGTGCTTATCAAGAGAATAATTCATGACAACAAAGTGGGATTCATTCCAGAGTTGCAGGGATGGTTCAACATACGCATGTCTATAAATGTAATTCACCACATAAATAGAAACAAAACAAAGACCTTATGATCCTCTCAATAGATGTAAAAAAAGCATTTGACGAAATTCACACCATTTTATAAGAATAATTAATAAAATAGGCACACATGGTGCCTACTTATAAATGATGCAAGTCATATATTACAAACCCACAGCCAACGTCGTACTGAATGGGGAAAATTTGAAAGCATTCCAAGTTAGAACTGGAACTAGACACAGTTGCCCACTTACTCCACTTCTATTCACATAGTGCTGGAAGTCCTTCAGAGAGCAATGAGGCAAGACAGCAGAATTACGGGCATTCAAATGGGGGCAGAAGAGATTGAACTGTCACTCTTTGCTGATGATATGATATTATATTTAGAAAAACCCAAGGATTCAACCAAGAGACTGCTGGAATTAATAAATGAATTCAGTAAAGTCTCAGGATACAAAATCAATACACACAAATTAGAAGCATTCATATATGCCAATAACAGTCAAACTCAGAATGCAATAAAAGACTCAATACCCTTCACTATAGCAACAAAGAAAATAAAGAACCTAGGAATATATTTAACTAAGGAGATAAAAGACTTGTACAGAGAGAACTATGAAACACTGAGAAAGGAAACTGTACAGCACATAAACAGGTGGAAAACCATACCATGCCAATGGATCAGAAAAATCAACATTGCTAAAATGTCTGTACTACCCAAAGTGATCTACAGATTCAAAGCAATCCCTATTAAATTACCAATATCATTTTTCACAGATATAGAAAATATAATTTTATGCTTCATATGGACCCAGAGAAGATCCCATTTAGCAAAAGCAATTTTAGGCAATAGGAACAAAATGGGAGGTATTAATTTACCAGATTTCAGACTATACTACAAGGCTGTGGTTATTAAAACAGCTTGGTATTATCATAAGAACAGGGACAGAAAGCAGTGGAACAGAACTGAGAATCCAGATATAAAACCATCCTCAAATAGCAATCCAATCTTTGACAAAGCAGACAAAAACATACACTGGGGAAAAGAATCCTTATTCAATAAGTGGTGCTGGGAAAACTGGATAGCCACATGTAGAAGACTGAAACAGAATCCACACCTTTCACCTCTCACAATAATCAAATTGCGTTGGAGTATAGACTTAAACCTAAGGTGTGAAACTATTAGAATTGTACTAGAAAATGTGGGAAAAACTCTTATAGACATTGGCCTAGGCAAAGAATTTATGAAGAAGACCCTAAAAGCAATCACAACAACAACAAAAATAAATAAATGGGACCTGACTAAATTAAAAAGCTTCTGCATAGCCAGGGAAACTGTCACGAGATCAAACAACCTGCAGAATGCAAAAAAATTTTCGCAGACTGCTCATCAGACAAAGGACTGATAACTAGAATCTATTTAGAACTCAGGAAAACTCAGCAAGAAAAAATCAAACACCCTAACAAAAAGTGGGCAAAGGACATGAATAGAAATTTTTCAAAAGAAGACAGAAGAATGGCCAAGAAACGTACTAAAAGTGATCAACATGTCTACTCATCAGGGAAATGCCAATCAAAACCACAAGGAGATATCATTTAACTCCAGTGAGAATGGTTTGTATGAAAAAGTCCCATAACAATAAATGTTGGTGTGGATGCGGACAGATGGGAGCACTCATACACTGCTGGTGGGACTGCAAACTAGTGCAACCTCTGTGGAAAGTAATATGGAGATGCCTTAAAGAGATACAAGTAGACCTACCATTTGATACAGCAATCCCATTATTGGGCATCTACCCGCAGGAACAAAAGACATTCTATAAAAAAGACATCTGCACATAAATGTTTATAGCAGCACAATTCATAATTGCAAAGATGTGGAAACAACCCAAGTGCCCATCAATACATGAGTGGATTAATAAAATGTGTTATATGTATACCATGGAGTACTATTCAGGTACAAGAAGCAATGATGATATAGCACCTCTTGTATGTTCCTGGATAGAGCTGGAACCCATTCTACTATGTGAAGTATCTGAAGAATGGAAGAATGAGCACCGCAAGTACTCACCATCAAATTGGTTTCACTGATCATAACCTAAAAGCATATATAGAAATAACATTAATTGAGTTTCAGGCTGGTGTTGGGCAGATTTAAGGGAAGGCAATGGCTGTATACATACATAATGAGTGCAATGATCACCGTCTGGGGAATGGACATGCTGAAGCTCTTAATTGAAGGGTGGAGGGGTGGAAGGTCAATGTACATAACCTAAAGCTTTTCCCCCCCATAATATGCTAAAATAATGGAAAAAAAACATACTAGTGAGTGTAAATTGGTATTCCATTGTGGTTATTATTTGTCCTAATAAGTAATGAGTAATGACATCAAATATTTTTTTCGTGTGCTTATTGGAAACATATATATTTTGGGAAATGTCACCTCAAAATTCAGTTTTAAACTTGGTTATCCTTTTTGTGAGTTGTGACAATTATTTATATTTTGTATATAGTAGAGTCTTATGAGATATATTATTTGGAAAAATTTTCTCCCAATCTGTGTGTTGTCATTGTATTTTCTTAATGCAATTTGAAGCAAAAAAATTAATTTTGATAAATTTCAGTTCTATTTTTTCTCTTGTTTGTGCTTTTGATAACATATCTAAATAATTGATGTCCACTCAAATGTTAGGAAAATTTACTCCCATGTTTTATTCTAAGAGTTTTATAATTTTGTACAATTAGGACTTTGAGTCATTTCAAGTTAATTTTGTATATGTCATAGTGTACTCCTCTTTTTAGACATGTAGATTTGTGAATTTAGACATTATCAGAACTATTAACGTTAGTGTCACTAAAGTTGATCTAGAACTCCCCACTGCTAAATTTGACTGGCTTAAAAAAAATTAAGAAAAAAAGAATTTAGAAGTGAGTATATGGTATCTGTAATTTATTTTCAAATATTTCAGGAAAGATAAATGGAAAAATTATGGCAAAACATCTATAACAGCTTTATTTATGTAAAAGATATATGGTTACATGAGGTTAGAGAAATTGTGAGGTTAGTGGGCACAGTCCCCAAGACTGCCCTCACTTCTAATGCCAACTGTTAATTTAGGTATTTCTAAATACATTTCTAATTTGATGATTTGCTAGAATTATTCTCTGCAGTTTTATGACTTTATTGAAAACTCTTATACTCATGGTTATATAGAGAATGACAAACGTCAAAACTCAGTAAAAGAAGGGACACAAAATGAAGAGTAGAAAGTTCCCAAAGTACTCCCAGAGTAGAAAAGCTTCTATCATTTTCAGGATGCATTATTTTCCCAGTATCCGTGTGTAAAATTATGCAGAGTTCACGCGTAACCACTCAGAATTATTATTGGGCCCTTATTACATAGACGTGATTCATCGAGCATATATTTGAACTCAGTCTCCATGTAAATTAATAATGTGTGACACAAAGCCCCATACTAAATCATATTATTGGTGTTTCTGGCATTGCCAGTTCCAACCCTGCAGGTATCAGTGTGTTTGGCCCCACCATAAATCACCTGGTTGATCTTTCTGCCTCCACTGGCCCCCATGCTAAGACTGATGGATATGTTTTACCTCTTTCCTAAATAGAGACCTTCCTGTCAAGTGTGACATAGATTACCTTATGGAAGTCAAGAGCAAAGGCCATATTGACCTTTGGGCAAGACTAAATGTTTTCCTACTCAGTGAGTACTCATTATATTCTCTTCTTTGTTTTATTAATTTTTTAAAAAAAGATTGTAAAAAAAGTATGAAATGTAACAATAGAAAATTATTTTTAAATTCTTAATTATGAGTCATACTGCTAAAGAAGAAGCTTAAATTTATTTTAACTTATTTACCCAAGTAAATTGCTTAGTAACTTTAACCATTGAAAATTAGTTACAAACTATGTGACACACATCTAACAATTACCACACAAGAAAATGGATGCATTGCAGTATTGTGACTCTACTCTTATAAACAAATGTTCTAAAGATTTTTACTCTTTATAACAAACACTATCCACACATGACTGTTGAGCACTTGAAATAATGGCAAAGAGCAGTAAGTATGAAAAATGCACCAAATATTGAACTTTTGACAAGACAAAAATAATGTAAAACATCTCAGTATTTCTTAGTTATATATGGAAATGATAAGATTTTAGATATGTTGGGTTAATATATTTTATTAAATGTCATTTCTTTCTTTTGACTTCTTAAAATATTACTACTAAAACTGTAAATTATGTCTGTGTCTTACATTTATGTTTCTATCGCACAGCATTGTTGTAGACAGAAAAGGACTGAGCTAAAAGCCAGAAAGCTGATGTTCTAATTCTCTTGGTATCTTTTACCAGTTCTATAACTTTAGGCCATTTCCTCCCTTTCTGAGCCCTAAAACAGTTATGAATAAATTCATTAAGCAAATATTGATCATCTTCACTCTAAACAAAGAGTGAATATACAATGTGAAACTGTCTACAAATTCAAATTAATGTTTTTCCATTTCTTTTCTATCCAAGAGACAATGAAGATAAAAGTCTACAATGCAAATATTTCATTTTTATGTGTTGTGCTAGTATTTTACTATATATCTGAGATCTCATATTTTATATAAACATTGTATATGTGTATGCAGCTTCAAATACTTTCCTTAGAGCTTTGAATCTTTGAACATATGTTGCATTTTCCTGAAGTCTCCACCAGCTATACACTCTGTCCAAGAAGTAAGTATACCATGGTAGACCACTGGTGGATTCAGTATTTATGCCCTGTGTGGTTTAATAAGACATTAATTCTCTTTTGGCCATGTGATTTGTTTAGTCAATGGGACATTAAAAAGAATGATAGAAGCAGAATCTTAGTGAGTGCTTACACATTAAATCTTATTTTTTTTTGAAACACTGCTTCTTCAAACCCAGCTGCCATTGTTGTAAGGAAGCCTGAGCAGTCAGGAGAGGAAAGGGAGAGATACATGTTCAGATCAGTGGAGTTCTCAACCTAGTATAATTACTCCCTCTTCCAAAGTATAGACACTTGACAATATCTGGAGACATTTTAGGTAATCATACTCCAGGGAAAGACATGCTCCTGGCATCTAGTGAGTAGAAACCATAGATGCTACTAAACATACTGCAGTTCACAGAACTGCTGCCCACAACAAGAAGTTGTAAATCAATATATGTCAAAGAAAAAATGTTAATAGTGCCAAAGTTGAGAAAGCCTGGTATAGATGAAGGTTTCCTCTCAACCCGAGTCCTATAGGAATAAAGGGCTTAAGAGCCAAAGAATTCACATTTAAAGATATTCTTTTGTAAGCACCTGTGCATTTACCATTGACAGTTTGATACTCTGTATAATTTTAGATGATTTCCTTCAGTATTCCAATTAGTACATTTTCCTTGTTTAACCTCAGTATTTAAATATATTAATTCATCAAAATTTTAGTGTAACCAAAAATTATAGTGTAACTTGCCCCAACCCAAATATTGCTTTTTCCTATACTATCAGGATTATCTTTCATCACCATTCAAGCCTAGTTCAAAATGTCCATCCACCAACAAGCTCAGAGACCAGGAGCTTCAATTTATACTTTTTAAATATTTATTTGCCTTGTTAAACAGCTTGTGGGCCCAACAGGCTAAACCCATTTTCCCTCAGAGAATAGCATGTATGCATTTAAAGGAAGTCTAGTAGTAATCAATTTTTTCTCTGAGAGAAATTTTATAGGCAAAGATGTTACAGTAATACTGTTGGTAATAAGTTTCATTAAGAGACCATAAATTACATTAGCAGATTAATTCAATAACATTTTTAAATATGTGATTGAACACAAACCTTACTGCTATGGTAATTAACTGTAAAACATAAAGATAAACCATTGTGGGAAGTGTTGTTTTTGATGTAGTTTAATACAATAGTAACCTATTTCCAAGTAGAAAGAAAAAGGGCAAGAATGCTACTGAAATTTATGCTTTGGACAACTTTTGGAAAGCACACAGAAGTAAAAGTTTAAAAGAAACATATGATGTACAAGGCAGCCTACTGCAAAATACAAGGACCAGATGAAGAATTACAATGGTATGAATAATCTAATAATCCCCCTAATCCCAATCTTTAAGTGAGTTTTGCTATTGATGGAGAATCAACTCTTGGCAAATGTTAGTGAAACCCAGCCATTTATTTATCTAACCAATTAAATCTGCCTTCCTTGAGGAGTGTGAAACTGTGACTAGCATCAGCAAAACTCCCAGTCATCCATGGATAGGGAACACATTCTATTCCCCTACATATGTTTGTGCCCAGAGGTTGGTTCTGAAACTTCATTTGCTGTTTCTTTTTTTTTTTTTTTAATGTGAATGATTTAAGTTAGTAGGTTTTATTGCAGACTCCTTGTGTTTTCATATTATTCTTGCTTTACAATCAGACTATCCATACATGCAATTTAGGTTGGATATTTTTTCCAACACAATGCTTGAAGGGAAGAGGGGGCTAGCAATTTATTTATGCACAAAGGGTTTGTTCTACAAAGGAAGTCATTTTACATGCTTATTGCTGAGGGGATGAGTGATTGTATTGGTGTAGCAAAGAGAGAGAAAAAAAGAAGTGAAGGTGGACTTCAAAAGATTCAGACAGGGGCTAGGTTCAGGAAATGGATGGTGATGAATACTGAACAATAGCTAACACTTTCTTTTTTTTTAATTTTATTTATTTATTTTTTAAAATTCAGGATACTATGAGGTTACAAACATTTTGTTTACATGTAATGCCTTTGCCTTACCCAAGCCAGAACTGCAAGCATATCCTTCTCCAATACAGTGTCCTCTGCTTCCGTTAGCTGTGGGTTTGGCCCACCCACCCCCACACCCCCAGCACCGCATGAGTATTACTACCATGTGAACACCTTGGTGTTGATCAGTTGATGTCAATTTGATGGAGAGAACATGTGGTGCATGTTTCTTCATCCTGTGACACCTCACTTTGAAGGATGGTCTCAAGCTTTATCCATGATAATATAGGAGGTGCTAGATAACCACTGATTTTTAGTTGAGTAATATTCCATGTTATACCACATTTTATTAATCCACTCATGTATTAATGGCCACTTGGGTTGTTTCCACAGCTTAGCAATTGTGAATTGTGCTGCCATAAATATTGAAGTGCAGAAATCTTTATAATAGAATGTCTTTTTTTCTTTTGGGTAGATGTCTAGTAGTGGTATTGCTGGATCAAACGGTACTTCGATTTTTAGCTCTTTGAGGTATCTCCAAATTATTTTCCACAGGGGTTGTATTAATTTGCAGTCCCACAACCAGGTAAGAGTGTTTCAATCTCTCCATATCCATGCCAGCATTTGTTATTTTGGGGCTTTTTGATAGAGGCCATTCTCACTAGAGTCAGGTGATATCTAATTGTAGTTTTGATTTGCATTTCACTAACGATTAGAGATGTTGAGCACATTTTTATATGTTTGCTGGCCATTTGTCTTCTGAAAAGTTTTTATTCATATCCTTTGTCCAATTATTGATGGGGATGTCTGATTTTTTCTTGTTGATTTTCTTAAGTTCTATACAGATTCTTATTTTCAGCCCTTTATCAGATGTGTGAGAAGCAAATATTTTCTCCCATTCTGTAGGTTGTTTATTCACTTTAATGATAGTTTCCTTGGTTGTTCAGGAGCTTTTTAATTTGATCAGGTCCCATTTATTTATTTTTTTGTTGCTGTGATTTTTGGGGGGGGTCTTACTCATAAATTCTTTATCTAGACCTATGTCTAAAAAAAATCCTCCCAACATTTTCTTCCAGAATGCTTAAGGTTTTGCACCTTAGATTTAAATGTTAACCACCGTCTGTTGATTTTTGTGAGAAATGGGAAGAGGGAATCCAGTTTCAATCTTCTGCATGAGGATATCCTGTTTTCACAACACCACTTATTGAATAGAGAGTCTTTTTACCAATGTATATTTTGTCTGCTTTATTGAAGATTAGATGACAATCTGAGGATGGTTTTATATCTGGTATATCTGTCCTATTCCAAAGACCTACATCTCTGTTCTTATGCCAGTACCATGCTGTTTTGGTTGCTATAGCCTTTTAGTAAAGTTTGAAGTCTGGAAAATTTATGCTTCCCAATTTGTTCTTTTTGCATAAGATTGCTTTGGTTATATGAGGTCTTCTCTGGTTCCAGATGAACCATAGAATTATTTTTTCTCAATCAGTAAAGAATAATGGTGGAAATTTGATAGGCATTGCATTAATTCTGTAGATAACTTTAGGTGGAATGGACATTTTAATAATACTGATTCTACCAATCTAGGATCATGGTAGAAATTTCCATCTCTGTACATTGTCTACAATTTCTTTTCTCAGTGTTTCATAGTTTTCCATATATATGGAGAACATGTATATATGTATGTATGTATGTATATCACCTCCTTCATTAAATATATTGCTAAATATTTATCTTTGACACTATTGTGAAAGGTTTTCCATCTCTGTTTAGATTTTCAGCTTGACTGTTATTGGCATTTATGACTGCCACTGCTTTGTGTGAATTAATTTTATATCCTGAGACTTTACTGAATTCATTTATCAACTTCAGGAGTCTCTTGGTGGAATCTTAGGGATTTTCTAGTTGTAATTGCGTATCATCAGCAAAGAGTGAGAGTTTGACCTCTTCTGTCCCATTAGGACACCTTTAATTCCCCTCTTCCATGATTGTTCTGGCTAGGACTTCCAGCCCTATGTTGGGTAGAGGTGGCTAACCTTGTCTGGTTCCAGTTCTAAAAGGAAATGCTTTCAATTTTTTCCCCATTCAATATGATGTTGGCTGTTGGTTTATAGTATATGGCCTTAATATTTTAATGAATGCTCCATCTATACCTGTTTTGTTAAGGGTTTTTATCATAAAAGTGTGCTGGATTTTGTCAAATGCTTTTTCTGTGTCTATGGAGAGAATCATATAGTGTTTCACCTTACTTTTATTTATGTGGTACGTTACATTTATATATTTGCATATGTCAAACCAGTGTTGCGTCTCTCGGATAAAGCCCATCTGGTCATGATGAAGTATTTTTGATGTGCTGTAGGATTTTGTTTGCTAAGGTTTTGTTGAGGATTTTGCATCTATATTCATGAGGATATTGGTCTGTAGCTTTCTTTTTTTGTTGCATCCTTTCCTGGCTTTGGTATCAAGGTGATACTGGCTTTGTAGAATGAGTTGGGGAGGATACCATCCTTCTCAATGTTTGGAATAATTTCTGCAGTGTACGTATGAGTTCTTTGTAGGGTTGGAAAAATTCAGGTGTGAACCCATCAGGTCTGGGAATTTTTTTTTTGGAAGATTTTGTATTGCTGCTCCACTATCTGCCATTGATGTTGGTCTATTCAGGAATTCTATTTCCTCCTGTTTGAGCTTAAGGAGGTTGTCTGTTTCCAAGGATTTTCCAATTCTTCCACATTTTGTAGGTTTTGGGCATATATGTTTTTATAGTATTCAGAGATAATGTTTTATTTTTCCATTATGTCTTTAGTGACCTCTCCTTTTCTGATTTTAACTGAGATTATTAAAATCGTTTTCTTTCTAGTTCTTGTCAGTCTAGTAAGAGGATGTCAACATTGTTTATCTTTAAAAAAAAACAACTTTTGGTTTATTGATCTTCTGTATAGAACTATTGTTACTAATTTCATTTAGTTCTTCTCTGATCTAGTTGTTTGTTTTCTTCTGCTAGGGTTAGAGTTAATTTGCTCTTCCTTTACCAGTTCCTTCAGATCATTTATCAGTTTGTTGATTGTTGAGATTTCTTTTCTTTTTTTTTTTTTTTTGGATATGAGCATTTAATGCTATTAGTTTTCCACTAACGAATGCTTTTGCTGTATCCCACAAATTTTGATAGCTGTGTCCCCATTATCATTTACTTCAAACATTTTTTAATCTCCATTCAAATTTCCTCCTTGACCCTGCAATCATTTAGCAACAGATTGTTTAATTTCCAATGCTTTGTGAGCATTTCTGTTGGAATTGACCTTTAGTTTTATAGCACTATGATCTGAAAAGATACGTGGTATAATTTTGATTTTTTAATATTTGTTGAGGTCTGATTTGTGCCCTAGGTTGTGGTTGATTTTGGAGAAAGTCCCATGAACTGATAAGAAGACTGTATATTCAGCTTTATTTGGGTGGAGTGTCTGTAAATGTCTATTTGACCCATGTGTTCTAGAGGTCTGTTTAATTCCATTATTTCTTTGCTTATTTTTTGTTTGGAAGATCTGTTCAATTCAGTCGGTGGGATGTTGAAGTCCCCTGCTACTATGGCATTACTATTTATCATGCTATTTAGTTCAAACAGGGTTTGCTTTATAAATCTGGGTCCTCTTGTGTTGAGTGTGTAGATATTAAAAATTGTTAAGTTTTCTTGTTTGATTTTTTTCTTTCACCATTATCTAGTGACCATCTTTGTCTTTCTTTACTTTTCTATTTTAATATATGTTGCCCGAAATCAGAATTACTATCCCCACTCTCTTTTGGCTTCCATTTGCCTGGAATTTTGTTTGCCAATCCTTGACCTTGAGTCTGAAAGCAAGTTTGTGGGTAAAATGCATTTTTGGAGACAGCAGATACTTGGCTTATAATATTTATCCACTCAGCCAGTCTATGTCTCTTCAGAGGATAATTCAAACCATTCACATTTATTGAGAGGGTTGATATTTGGGATAGATTTCTGTTCATATTGTTGGGTAAATTCTTATTGTTTTGTTTTGTCTCTCAAGCCTTTGTGGAATCCATCTTCTTGTCTTTAACTCCTGATTGATTTTACTTTGTTGGGTGCCTGTAACAATGTTCAGTGTATAATGCAGGTTTGAGTACTTCTTGTAGGGCAGGTCTGGTCTTTGCAAATTCCATAGGTGATTACTTGTCTGGGACAGTGTTTATTTCTCCCTTATAGATGAAGCTAGCTTTGCTAGGTAAAGAATTCAAGGTTGGCCAGTGTACTGTTTTAGAATATTGAGGATGGGTCCCAGTCCCTTCTGGCTTGTAGAGTTTCATTTGTGAAGTCTGCAGTTAGTCTGAAATGTTTTCCTTTGTAGGTTATCTGCTGTTTTCATCAGACTATTTTAAGGATTGCCTCTTTGATGTTTAGTTTGGCCAATCTGATAATTATGTGATGTGGTGATTGCCTCTTCACCTTGAATCTCTCAGGAGTTCTATGTAGTTCTGGTATCTGTATATGTAGGTTTCTGGCCAGGCCAGGGATATTTGCCTCCTTTATTCCAAGAGATAGATTTTCCAACCCTTGTGTATTTTCTTGCTCTCTCTCTGTGATGCCTATAATTCTTATATTTGGTTTCTTTATATAATCCCTCATTTCTTGAATAATTATTTTTTCTCATGCTTCTGTGTTCTTTTTCTTCATCTGATTTGTTTAGCATGTAGGCATTATCTTCAAGCTTTGAGTTTCTTTCCTCTGCGTGATGTATTGTATTTTTAAGACTTCCCAGTGTTTTGAAGTTCCTTGAATGCCTCTTTCATTTCCAGGATTTCTGTTTGGTTCTTTAGTATTATTTCAATATCTTTAGAAAATTTTTCATTCATTTCCTGTATTCTTCTCGAGACTTGTTTTTGATGTGCTCCTATTTTCTCTTCAATTCCATTGAGTTTCGTTACAATCCATATTCAGAATTATTCCTCCATCAATTTAATCATTTCATTTAAATTAGTGTCTGATTTTGAAGATTTATTGATTTCCTTTTGGGGTGACTTTTCTCTCTGCTCTTTCATGTCACCTGTGTTCTTTCTCTGGCTCTTTGTTATCAGGGTAATTAATTGAGAACTAGGAGTGCTAGCACTGGTTTGTGCTTTTAACTTCAAGCCCCCAAGGGATGTTCATTGAGAGTGGTGGGAGGAAGCATGGTGGTCTTGTGCTGTCTTAGAGGTATTTTGGCAATTTGGGTTACCTCTGATCTGTTGTCTTCACCTCTTGCCAGTGGAGATTATTGAGTTTGGTGCCCTGGCTTAATCTCTCATGTGGTGAATCATAGCTATGTGTATACCTCCATTGCCTTCTGATAGGTTGAGATGGAAGGCACTGTGTTAAAGTATGGGGTTACCCTCTCTTTTGTTGGTGGTAGATTTCATGGAGGAGCCAGTTATTGAGGTAATCTGATGCTTCTGTGTTGGTCTCTGGTCCCTAGGATGAGGAAAACTAATGTCCCAATTTTTAAGAAGAGTTTTGCCACTCCTGTGGGTTACTTCGATCCTATTTCTCCTTAAAGTGTTAGTAGGTGCAAGGCAGATTGCAGCTGCTGCCTTCCATCCTTGACGTGTATGATTCTATGGTTGCTTGATCTGCCACTAGGGGGAACTGTTGCTAGATCTATTGCTAATATGTTATTCAGGGTTCTTGCATCACACATGGGGGGTTGCTGTTGATGGGAGGAGTCACTTAATGCACCTTTTGGGGTGTCTGGCCAGGATTTTCCTTCCTTGACCATGATCCCCACTGTTGATAGGTGCCCACATGTGGAGAGGAAACCCTAGAGTTATGTTCTTATTAAATGATCTAAGCTGATCCAGTAGGCAGTATCAATGGGATGTCAATTATTCTGTGCCAAGGCCCTGCAGATTCATGCCAGTCATACAGGGAAAGTGACTTTTCTTGCTTCTCCCTACCTCCAGGAGTGGAGTCCTCCACATGTGACATGAAAGTCGCTGCACTAGGGGAGGGGTGGTGCCGTAGATCACCCAGCTCCCATCGCTGGGGATTAGCACTGTGCAGAGGCACTCAAATTTGCCCACCAACACAGGCCCAGCTAGTAGAATCAATAGGTCATGGAAGGGTTGAGCCTGCTGGGCCAGACAAGAGTCCCTGGCCTGGGGGAGGGATGCTGTCTGAAACTGTAGCATGCCACGGCATCCAGGTTGCAAGCCCCAAAATAGCAACTACCCACTTGCACAGAGTTGGCACTGGGGGTGACTGTTCAGAGGTTGGCAGATGCCAGATTGGTAGGCTGAATCAACAGGATTCCCACTGTCCCTTGTGAGTCACTGTCCTGCAGTCTCAGGCCTAACTGGTTGAAGTTCTTGCTATTTCTCTGCTGCCCTGAGCTGGCCTAATCATCAGCAGTTTCCAGGGTAGAGATCTCTTTTCAGTGTTCACTCCTTTGCTCTGGTCTCACTGACCACTACAGGTGAGGTGCCTGTCTCCTAACTCCCTCATGTGGTTGTGGGAAGGGATCACTCCTACCAGTCCCTCCCAGTGCAGTGCTAGCATGGAGCCCTGGGGAGTTCAAAATGTTTCCTGCTATTGTACCCTCTCCACACAGCCCACTGTTTCATGATGCAACTCTACACTGACTTCAGCCATGTCCCTGTCTGAGTAGGTGTGGAGGACAGCAGGGCATCTGGACATCCTCCTGTGGGTCAGATCCCACTGCACTCACTGTCTGGGTGAGTTTGGCCATCCCAAGTTCTATTCTCTAATGTTTATCTTGCACTCTCCAGACTTTGTGATCTTATCTCCTAGTCACCTTTTTTTTCCTTGCATTGCATGTCCCATGCTGTTTCTGTGCAGCTTCACAACTCTTATGGGGGAGCAAGCCACTCATACATACATAGCCATCTGAGTTCTTCACCTCTTTCTCTGGGAACAGAGAACAAGGAGGTCACATCTACTCCACCATTTTCCCAGAATCCTGAATTTGTCTCTTTGGAAAACATTTTTGGTAGTTTCTACAAGGAGAAAGGTAAAGGAAGCCCTGACTCCAGGGACATAGAGTAACTGAGGCTGAAAGACCGGCTGGGGCAGTTTACATTCCTGGGGTTATCCGCTTGAGAGTCCTACAGGATAAAAGTTGTGAAACTGACCTTAGACCCTCAATTCCACCTAAAAATGGGAAACTTGACTTGGTTTGATCTAACACATCACCAAGGATAACCCTTCCTTCCCACCTGTGGATGGGCTGCAGATAGTGGCTGGAATTTAAAAAAAAAACATGGAGAAATTCCACAGTTAAGGATGTCAGCTTAAAAGGAAGACACTGAGACAAAATTAATATAAATAGAGTGCTTATTTTGCAACCTGGGAGCATAGATTCAGGTTGTCCTGAATATACACTCCAATTAGCAGCAGTTACATGTGGATTTTTTAAAGGTAAAAAATGGGACAGTGAAGCTGATGAAAATTTTTTGAGAGGAATTCTCACTGATTATAAAAATAACATTGATTAGCAATTGGCTCTACATCGTTAAACTATAGTATGTGGCATATTGTTTCTGGTGGGGCTTTATTAGGTTAATTTATAGCTACTATGACAATAGCAACCAATTTCACTAGTCACTAGATGAATACATAGATCAAAAGGGGAGTAGCACATGATTGTGGTCTCATTTTAATGTCTCCTTGGGCCCAATATTTAAAAGAGTTTTCATTCCTCAGATAAATGTTCTATTTTTTTCTCAAGAGATCAAAAAATTTTGACTGTTGAGAACCAGAATGGAAATGTTTTATACTTTGCATTAACAGGTAAAATGGAGGATGTTATGTAAGGAGTTATGCAATGAGTAGAAACAAATTTTTACAGTTTTTTATTGATAAAATAAAAAATACAAATCCAAAATATAATAATAATAATGTTAATTTTTGATAACATGCATATGCTGAAAGGAAAATAATTCTTTTTTTGTGGAAAAATATGTCTCCAGTTGTTATGCAAAGGTGGTGCATACCATTGTCACATAAAGTGCATATGTTCATATGTATAAGTCATGTTTTCCGCCGGTAGAAACACAGGAAGCTCTGTGGATCTGATCCACCATAGTTTACAGACACTTGCTATTGTTGAACACCAGTTTTCTTCATTGTGTTTGGGGTGTTATAGATTGGGAAGTTGCTCTTGGCAAGTCATCTCCACTGCCCTTTCCTGCACTCCCTCTGTGTCCAGTTAATCTGGTTCTCTAGCCCTGCTCTGAGAGGCAGGTTGCAAAGATCAAGACTGGGGTTTGGAACTCTCCCACAGAGCAAAGGCACCTGCATGCTTCAGGACCAGCCAAGGCCTCTAAAACTTACCTTAGCCCCTGACTCCTAGCACATTGCTGATGCTCCCTTCACTTTTTTCCTTCCTTCAGCCCCTCTTCTCTCCATCTTCTCCTACTTCTCCCACTTTGACCCCATCTCTTCCTCCTTCTCCATCTCAGCATCTGGGTCCCCTTGCTGTGCTTTCTTTACGCTGAAAGACAGGATGGGGCAGTTTGTATTCCTCTAGCACTTCCTCCAGCTGCCTCTGTAAGTACTCTTTACCCTCTAGGGTAGGTATTCCTCTTGTTTTAGCTCTTCATCCCTCTCTATCTCCCATCCTTCTCCTCTCCTCACCCTTCTCCAGTGTCCCCTGCATTGTCCCCCCACCCCAACTGCCTGACTCCACTATCCTCTCCATAAAGAACTCATGCTAGGTCTCATAGACTTTGAGTGCTGGGCAGAAGAGTGTTATTTTGAGAGCACATTCCCCACCCCACTGTAAGTTGTCCTGCCCTGTCACTGGAGCTGAGGTGGCATGCATAAGGAGCAATCCCGTCTAACCATTGCAGAGAGGCAGCCACCAACTTCCAGGGTTGTGTACTACAGTGGGTGAGGCCACCTGCCTAAGGCTGATCTCAGTGAAAGCAATTTTGCCTTCCCCAGGAGCAGAGTCACAGTACAGCTGCTGCCTCCACTTGAGTTCTAATCAGAGCTCAAGAAAGAGCTCTTAGTAATTAAAATGTGATCACAAAATTCAGAAAACAGTATCTGCAACCTCTGGCTGAATATGACTGCTTTGAGGGACATGAGCAAAACATACCAACCCTCGCCATATATTCTGGTTAGTTTATTCTGCAAAGTCTAGACATAACCAGGCTTAGAAATTTCAGCCAGAAATGCCAGGGTTTCCCAGTGCTGGGCTAATGGGCTAAAATTCCCTTAGTCCTTACCAAAATTACAAATTAAAAAAGTAATATATTCGCACATTTTATGTAAGGTTTTTAAATGCCTTCTCTTGGAAAACTGTGTTATATTTTGAGAAACAGACCTCATTATAATTAACACTTCCCTTTACTTCCAGTGAACTTTGGAAATCTGAAATATGGGTATCTTATTCTCTTATCTAGTCTAACAGTCTTTGTTTAGCATGGAGTTTATTCACTGTACAATTTTCATCATTACCTACATATTTGATTAATTACCATCATATTATGTGTTTTAAAGCCATTGTGCAGTTTTATTTTTCAAACAAACTAGACATTATTGTGGTTACACACAAGTAGGTTTACCCAGATATTTTCTCACATTTTACCCCCACTCCCAATCTCAAGCACATTATTTTCCTTTTGCTTAAGTTTTAGTTTTTAGGGTCTCTTTCAGTCTGCATACATTGGAAGGGAAATCTCAGGGTTTATTGTTTGACTGAAAATATCTTCACTTTGTCCTACTTCATGAAAACAGTTTTTCTGAGTACGAAGTCCTCAACTGGTAGTTATTTTTTCATGGCACATGGAAGATTTTACTTCTCATATAACTTATTGATTTCACTGTTGATATGGAGAATTTAGCATCAGTTTGATGGTTACTCCTGTCTAGGCCTTTATCTTTTGCCTGTATTAACTTTTCTTTGTTTTCTATAGTTTTATTAGGATTGCTTGGCAATTCATTTGTTGGACCTATTGGAGTGTGTTTGAGGGAAGAATACAAGTTCCCCACCACTGGCTTTTAATGTTTAACAGAACTCGTGCAGTTTTCTTTTTGTTTGAATTTAGAGATGCAGATTGTTAGGTCTGGTGGAGGGTAAACAGGTGGCAAGGAAGTGGCTAACCCAAAAAGTAAGAACCACATTGTAGCTAGGAACCAAACTGTGGTTAGGAACTGTTCCCTCGTGGGAACACACATGATGAAAAGTTCCCAGTAACCTTTATCTGACCTGGAGATAGTTACTATCTAATTATCATAATGGGTGGAATTTTATGAATGATTCTAGAAAAGATGCATTCACAGAAAGGGAAATTGTTATATTGCCAACCTACTATGTATCTGTTATACAACCCCAATGTGTCAATCACCTTGAAGGCAGGAAATGACAACCAATCCTGGCAAGGCAAAGGCAGGGCAAACTAGTGAGCTTATAAAAGGCAGCATGTGCTCATCATGTGCTTTACTCTCTCTGGAACATATTTTCACTTTGTGTAGCTTCCTTCTCTACTTTCATTTTTTTCTTTTATATGACAAACTGTTTGTATGAAATTGTTCTGTGATTGTGATCACTCAATCATCTGCTTGACTCTGTACCAATACTCATTCTTGACACTGGGACCCTGGGTGACCAGGGAACATCCACAGAGATGAACCTAACAAAATGAAAACATGGAAGCCAAAGAAATACAAATCACAAAGGGCATTCTTAAGTAGGTCCTTTTGTGTGGTTGTATCACATGTAAACATGCAATGACAGAGGGAGAGAAAGAGAAATCTAAAGGCCCCACAAACAGGCAGACAGTGCAGATTTTACTCTCCAGAGAACTCCCAGGATTGAGAGCCCTGTGTAAGTAACTTTAATTAGTTCACCTAACCCATCAAGCTGGATTTGTTTGTATGCTTCTTTGGTCTCTTGGCTCCCTCTCTGTATAAGGGGTGGTATTCAAAAAGTTCTGCAAAGTTCTAAGCCATTGTCTCTTCCAATATTGCTTCTTCCTTGTTCTTTTATCTTTTTTATGCATCAGGTACTTGATGTCATTTTCTCATTCTTCATGTCTTTTAGCTTCTTTATCTAATAAAATTTTAATTTCAATTGTAATAGATCCCAGTTTTAGCAATTCTCTTCTGTTTTTCCCATTTTTATGGTCCTGTGTTCAAGCTTTTGCTTTATTTTTTTAAACATAGGGGGAATCATATTTTATTTTTTTGTTAATTCCAGTATATTTGCTGCTATGATTCTGTTATATGGTGCTTCTCTTGTTTCTTTTCTTTTTTCTTTCTAATTCTTTTTAATTTATTTATTTTATGTAATTTTTTATATTTTTTTATTTCAGCATATTACAGACATACAAATGGTTAGGTTACACATATTGCCTTTGTTGTTGTTTCTTTCGATGATTTGTCTCCTTGAAGTGTTTTTATTTTTGTCTATGAATCACTTTTTCTTCTAATTATATTATAATCCTCAGAGGGGATTATAATTTGTTTTTCTGAGCCAAAGTTATCACTTTGAATTAAATTCTCCACTTGTTATTTTACATAGAATACATATATGTAACAGGAATTTTATATTACCACACATATGTGGTAGGAATTTAGACTAACTCTCCAGAGAGCCAAAATATGGTTTTAAACTGTTAAGAGAGAAGCAATCTTCTCTACTCACCATTGAATTTGAGACAGGAAAGCACCTTTCCTGTTCCCCCAGGGGAGCAGGTTTATTTTTAATCCATTCTTATTTTGAGGAATGTTTGATGTCCCTATGTTTTTTAAGAGTCTCCCTTTAGATTTTCTGTTCTGCTTAGCCCTAGCTTTTGTCTCACATAGCTCATGTCTCCATGACTAAAATTGAAGCTTAAGACCATTAAGTCTCCTTTAGAAATTCTCTGAGCCAGTATTTTGTTTCATATCAGCTTCTCAGTATAACCAACTTCTATATTTACTACCTCAGACAATTCCTACTGTCATTCCAGTTCAGTGATGTGTTTATACATGTAATTCCCTTATATTACAGTGCAATCCAGAATTGCACCTGTTTCTGCCCGGAAGGGTGATCAAGCTCCCTAGTCTACCAGAGCACTGAAGTGCAACTTGAAAATATCATCCGAAATGGCAAAAAAGTGGGCTTCCCTTAGGCTTGATTTTTATGCGTGTCTTTTCCTTGAGACAGCTTTATTGCTACAATATAGAAAAGGAGAATCAAGGCCTGAAAGAGTTGATTGCATTCATTCCTCATATTAAAGGGCATATTTTTGAAGCTGTTAAAATACTAGTGGAAGAAAAAAGATGGCGGAGTGGATGTAACCTTCTGGATTACTGCTCCCAGAGAGTAAGGCATAGATCTCGACCTGCTACAAATGAGTGGATCTCTCCTCCACAAGAACAGCATTGTGAATCCATGGAGAATCAGTATGGGACACAAAAAGCAAGAAAAAGAAAAGGTGAAGGGAGATAAGATCACGAAAATCTGGAGAGTGTGAGACAAACAATAGAGAGTACAGTGTGGGATAGCTGCACCCACCCAGCCAGCAAGTGAGGTGAGATCAGCCCCACAGGAGAATGTCTTGCTTCCCCACTGGCCTCCACACCCACTTAGACAGGGATCTGCCTGAAGTCAGTGCAAAATCACTGCAGGAGACGTGGGGCTCTGTGGAGAGGAGACATTAGTGGGAAGCATCTTGAACTCCCAAGCTCTGTGCCAGAACTGTGCTTGGTGGGAGAGGGAATGGACTGGGCTATCACTGGAGGCAGTTAGGAGACAAGTAAATTGGCTCTACCACTCAGCGGGTCCAGATTGATGGAGGTGAAAACTAGGGGACTCTAACCTGGAAACTGCTGCGGGCTATCTGCCTCCTCAGGGTAGATCAGAGATAGCAAGAGTTCCTGCTGAACAGGTGTGAGATTGTGGGAGGGTGACATCAAAGAGACCCTGATGACACAGCCCCTGACCCAACACCTGCCAATCCCTGAACAATCACACCCAGTGCTGGTGATCTGCAGGTGGGCAGTCTCCATTTTGGGGGGCCAGAGCCTAGCCACTGCAGTGTGATACACTGTCAGGCAGCTCCCTTTTCCCAGCCTGGGGACTCTCTCTATGAGGTCCGGCCTTGTGCAACCTATGGCCAATGGTCCCGTTTTGATGTCTGAGCTCTGAGTGCTCCTTGAATCATAAGAGATTAGCATGTGTATCTTGCAGACATTGGAGTGGGGTAGACCATTGCCTACAACATCTGCAGCCACTGGGGTGCTGGGTGAACAGTGGCACCACCCCCTCCCCCTAGCCAGCATCTTTCAAGTGGAAAGTGGTAGATGCCACTTCTGGAGAGGGAGAAACAAGAAAAAGCCACTTTCTCTCTGTAAGCAGTGTGAATCTTGGCTGCAGATCAAAGGTCGGTCATCAGCCCAGTGACTTAACTCATCAAACCGGTTTTAGCTCTAATCAATACTCTGGGGCTGGACCCACCAGGGGCAGCCCCCTAATTGTGATAGAAGAACCCTGAACAACACATGAGTGGTTCCCCTAGTGACAAAGGAAGCAACATATCTAGGCTGTTAGGCAGGCTAAGAACAGAGCACAAGGTGTGTTACTTTCCAAATGAAAGCTGAAAGGAGAAAGGCAACCATTGTTCCAGTTGGGAAGGACTCAGCAAAAGACCTCTGGAAGTATAAAGAATCAAATAGAAAACACACCCCCCCAAAAGCAACACTAGCTCTCTAGCAATGGACATTCACCAAATTCAGAACACCAAAATGTCACAGGAAGAATTTCAAACATGGATTGTAAGAAAGGTGAAAGATATGCAAAAAAAAAAAAAAAAAAAGGATAATCAACACAAAGAAAACACACACATCCCCCCCACTCCCCCCCAAAAAATCCAAGACTTGGAAGAAAAATTCACTAAAGAAATGGAAATAATAAAGAAAAATCAAACTGAACTCCTAGAAATGAAGAATTTATTCAGGGAACTATACAACATGTTGGAAAGACACAAGAGCAGAGTAGAGCAAACAGAAGAAAGAATCTTAGAGATCAAAGGTAACACCTTCCAATTAAATAAGTCAGTCACAGAGATAGAGCAAAGAAATAATAGAAAAGACCAGAGTCTGCAAGAAATGTGGGATTATGTGAAGAAGCCTAATGTGAGAGTTAGGGGCATTCCTGAGAGTGAAGAAGAAAATGCACAAGGGTTGGGTAACCTATTTGAAGATATAATAGAGGAAAATTTCCCAGGCCTTGCTAAAAATGTATATATACAGGTACAAGAAGCTCAAATGACTCTGGGAGATTCATTGCAAATAGGAAGACATTATGCCATGCAGTCATCAGACTGACCAAAGCAACCACTAAAGAGACCCTTCTTCAAACTGTAAGAAGAAAGAAAAACATACATAGGAAAGTCCATCCAAATAACGCCAGATTTCTCAACTGAAACCTTACAAGCAAGAAGAGACCGGGGCTACATTCTCACTCTTCTGTGACAGAATAATGCCCAGCCTAGAATTGTACACAGCAATGGTCAGTTTTATGTACAAAGGAGAAATTAAAACATTCTCAGATAATCAAACACTGAGGTAATTCACCAAAAAAAGACCAGCCCTCCAAAAAGTGCTCAAAACAGACTTGCACACAGACCAACACAAGAAAGGCCCATGAATATAAAACTACTCAAGAGCTAAATATCAAAGGCCAGATACCACAGGGCTCAAGCAAGAAAATGCACCAGTGAAGTTCTACCCAACAGGATGAACAAAAATATGCCCCACCTATCAGTTCTCTCAATAAATGAGAATGGCTTGAATTCCCCACTCAAGAGACATAGCTTGGCACAATTGTTAAAAAAAAAATACAAGCCAAGTATCTGCTGTCTTTAGGAAATGCATATAACCTGCAAAGTTGCATTTAGACAGAAAATAAAATGGTGGAAATTGATATTTCAACCAAATGGAAGCCAAAAGAACACTGGTATGGAGGTTTTAATCTCAGATAACTAGTTTTTAAATAAACAAAAGTAACAAAAGACAAAGATGGTCACTATATACTGGTGAAGGGTACAGTTTAACAAGAAGACATAACTATACTTAATATGTACACCCAACTTAAGTGTACCCAGATTCATAAAGCAAACCCTACTTGATCTAAACCAAATGACAAATAGCAACACATAATATGTGGAGACTTCAACACCCCACTCACAGCACAGGACAGATCCTCCAAAAAGAAAGTAAACAAAGCAGTAATGGACTTAAACAGAGGGCTAGAACAAATGGGCCTGACTGACATTTACAGGACATTCTATCCAAAATCCACTGAATATACATTCTACTCATCAGCTCATGGGACATTCTCTAAGAGTGACAATACCCTAGGACACAAAGCATGTCTTAAAAAATTTTTAAAAATTGAAATTATACCATGCATCTTCTCAGATCACAGCAGAATAAAAGTAGAAATAAATCCTAACAGAAATTCTCATTTCTACCAAAAGTCATGGAAGCTAAACAACCTTCTCCTAAATGACTACTTTATAAATGAAGAAGTCAAGATGGAAATTAAAAGATTCTTTGAACTAAATGACAAAGGAGACACAAGTTATCAAAGTCTGTGGGACACAGCCAAAGCAGTCCTGAGAGGAAAATTTATTTCCATAAATGCCTATATCAAAAAGACAGTAAACTTACAAATAGACAAACTAATGAATAGACTCAAAGAGCTGTGGAAAGAAGAACAGGCAGCCCTAACCCCAGCAGAAGGAGAGAAATTATTAAGATCAAATCACAACTAAATGAAATGGACAACAGAAAAACCATATGGGAGATTAATACAAAAAAAGTTGGTTCTTTGAAAAGATAAACAAAATTGACATGCCTTTGGCTAGACTAACCAAGAGCAGAAAAGAAAAATCTCTAATAATCTCCATCAGGAACATGAAAAGGGAAATCACAACTGATGAAACAGAGATACAAGATATTATCTATGAATTCTACAAAACCTTTATGCACACAAACTGGAAAATGTGGAGAAAATGGACACATTTTTAGAAACACGCAGCCACTGTATGTTGAACCAGGAAGAAATAGAATTCCTGAAGAGACCAATATCAACAACTGAAATTTGAAACAGCCATAAAAAAAAAAACTTCCTGTAAAGAAAAGCCCCAGACCAGATGGTTTCACACCCGAATTTTACCACACCTACAAAGAAGAACTGGTGCCTATCCTACAAATGTTATTCTGCAACATTGAGAAGGATGGAATTTCCCCCAACACATTTTATGACGCCAACATAACTCTGATACCAAAACCAGGAATGGATGCAACAAAAAAAGAAAACTACAGACCGATATGCCTTATGAATATAGATGCAAAAATTCTCAGTAACATCCTGGCAAATTGAATCCAGGTGCTTATCAAGAAAATAATCCATCAGGACCAAGTGGGCTTCATCCCAGAGATGCAGGGATGGCTCAACATATGCAAATCTATAAATGTAATTTACCATATAATAGAAGCAAAAATAAGACCACATGATCCTCTCAATAGATGCACAAAAAGCATTTGACAAAATTCAACATGCTTTTACCACAAGAATGCTTAACACAATAGGCATAGACAGGGTATATCTAAAAATGATACAAGCTATATATGTCAAACCATTTTGAAATAGGTTTTATTGTTTAAGTTAATTCTCTTCTGGGAAAATCCAAACAATAACTGGCCTGTCCACCTTCTCTTCCTCTTTCCAGCTCAGCCTTTCTTCAGTCAATGACTTTTGAGCATTTGCTTTAGATGGGCAGAACAGCTAGACTTAAGTTTACAGAGTATCCTTAGGTCTTGAGTCTAACAATGGCCATTCTCATAAGCCTACATGTTACATGGTGAATAGAGGTGTTAACCAGGAGTTTTGTCTATACTATCTTTCCATAAACCAAGCAAATGGTAGTTCCTAAGTAATTTGCTTTAAGCTGTGCCCATGATATGTAAAAAGTGCTCACAAATACTAACAAATTAATATCAATTTCTTATCCAATACTGTAACCCAGGGTGCCCTGATATCCATTCCCAACTACCACAAATGCAAGGCCAATCACTAGCACATTTCTCCCTGTGCATTGTTTAGTGTGTACCCTAGATCATGCCTGCTGAACAAAGGAGACCTGACTCTTTCATTTTGAGTGTGATTGCTTGCTACATTCCTAAAATACAGTTATAAAAAGCAGATGTTTAATTGATTATATGACCATGTTGATTTCACCAGGGTCACATCAATTGCAGACAGGTTGAATGTAGAATTTACTTTGATCCACAAAGAGTCAAAGAAAGTGAATGAAATGGACTGGATGATTTTGATGGGTGACATGAAGAACTGAGTGGCCATCCATGTGGACAACATGGATGACAAATGTGGCACCATTTACCACGCTGTGGACAAGTATGCAGGTGGTGCTGAAAGTGCTAGGAACTCTCGCTAAGAAAGGGAAATGTGGGGGTGAAAAATGGCATAATAGTGATGATTTCCTGGCTCCCTGCTCCCAGAGAAAAAGGTGAAGAGCTCGGACAGCTATGCATGAATGGATCACTCCCCCACAAGAATGACATTGTGAAACTGCAGAGAAACAGTGTGGGGCACACAATACAGGAAAAAAAAAGTGAATGGGAGATAGGATCACAATCTGAAGAGTGCGAGACAAACAATACAATACAGTGTGGGAAAACCATCCCTGCCCAGCCAGCGAGTGCAGTGAGATCTGACCCACAGGAGAATGTCCTGCTGCCCCACTGACCTCCACATCCACTCAGACTCAGACAGCAACGTGCCTTAAGTCAGTGCAAAATCATGGCATGAGACAGCAGCCTCTGTGGAAAGGGGACAATAGTGGGAAACAGCTTGAATGCCCCAATGCTCTGTGCTAGGCCTGGTCTGAGCAACCACTTGAGGGAGTTATGAGACAGAAACCTCACCTCTGGTGGTCAGGGGGTCCAGAACAAAGGAGGTGAACACTGAAAAGGGGGCTCTACCCCTGGAAGCTGCTGATGATTAGGGCAGCTCAAAGCAGGACAAAAAGAGCAAAACCTCCTGCCGGACGGGTGAAGTTTTTTGGGCAGTGACACACAAGAGATAGTCTTGCTGTTGACTCAGCTCACTGATCCAGCATCTGCCCACTCCCAGTTCTCAATCAATTACCCTGATGAGAAAGAACCAGAGAAACAATGCAGGGAATATAAAAGAGCAGAGAGAAGTCACCCCAAAAGGGAATTATGAGATGCCCAAAATCAGATACTAATTTAAATGAAATGATTACATACACGGAGCAACAAATCTGAATATGGATTTTAAGGAAACTCAATGGAATTGAAGAGAAAATAGAAACACAACTTAAAGAAGCCATGAGAACAGTACAGGAAATGAATGAACAATTCTCTAAAGAAATAGATATATTACACTGTGATTTGATTTTTGTGAGAGGTGAAAACTGTGGGTCCTGTTTCAGTATTCTACATGTGGCTATCCAATTTTCCCAGCACCATTTATTGAATAAGGATTCTTGTCCCCAGAGTATGTTTTTGTCTGCTTTGTCAAAGATTAGATGGCTATTTGAGGATGGTTTTATATTTGGATTTTCTGTTGTGTTCCACTGGTCTGTGTCCCTGCACTTCTGCCAATACCAAGCAGTTTTCAGAACCACAGCCTTGTAGTATAGTTTGAAGTCTGGCAAATTAATACCTCCCATTTTGTTTTTGTTGCTTAAAATTGCTTTTGCTACATGAGGTCTTCTCTGATTCCATACAAAGTGTATAATTATTTTTCCTATATCTGTGAAAAATGATGTTGGTAATTTAATAGGGATTGCATTAAGTCTATAGATCACTTTGGGTAGTATAGACATTTTAACAATGTTGATTCTTCTGATCCATGAGCATGGTATGGTTTTCCACCTATTTACATGTTCTGCAATTTCCTTCCTCAGTGTTTCATAGTTCTCCCTACAGAGGTCCTTTACCTCTTTAGTTAAATATATTCCTTTAACTCCAGTGAGAATGCCTTTTATCAAAAAGTCCCCAAACACCACATGTTGGCATGGATGCGGAGAGACAGGAACACTCATACACTGCTGGTGGGACTACAAACTAGTGCAACCCATGTGGAAAGCATTATGGAGATATCTTAAACAGATTCAAGTAGACCTACCATTCAATCCAGCAATCCCATTATTGGGCATCTACCCAAAAGAACAAAAGACATTCTATAAAAAGGACACCTGCACGTGAATGTTTATAGCTGCACAATTCACAATTGCAAAAATCTGGAAACAACCCAAATGCCCATCAATTCATCAGTGGATTAGTAAATTGTGGTATATATATATCATGGAGTATTACTCAGCTGTGAGAAATAATGATGATATAGAATCCCTTTTGTTCTCCTGGAGAGAGTTGGAACCCATTAAGTGAAGTATCCCAAGAGTGGAAAAATAAGCACCACATGTACTCACCAGCAAATTGGTTTCCCTGATCATCACCTAAGTGCATATTTGGGAATAACACCAATTGGGTATCGGACCGAGGTGGAGAGTGGGAAGAGGGGATGGGGGTATAACTACATGATGAGTGCAATGCACACTGTCTGGGGAATTGACACTCTTGAAGTTCTGACTCGGGGGGATGGGTGGGACATGGGCAATATATATAACCTGAACTTTTGTACCCCCATAATAAGCTGAAATAAAAAAAAAGAAATAGATATATTACAAAAGAAATTCCTGGAAATGAAAGAGGTATTCAAAGAAATTCAAAACATAGTGGAAAGCCTTAAAAATAGAATGGATCACATAGAAGAAAGAAACTCAGAGCTTAAAAATAATGCCTATATGCTAAACAAATCAGAGGGGGAAAAAAAGAACACAGTAGCATGAGACAAGAACAAAACATACAAGAAATGTGGGAGTATGTAAAGATACCAAATATAAGAATTATTGGTATCCCAGAGAGAGAAGAAGAAAATAGACAAGGACTGGAAAATCTAATTCTTGGAATACTGTTGGAAAATATGCCTCACCTGGCCAGATATATACATATTCAGATACAAGAAGCCCACAGAACTCATGGGAGACTCAACATGAAGAGGCAATCACCACATCCCATAATTATCAGACTGGCCAAAGTAAAACATGAAAGAAGAAATCCTTCAAGCAGTAAGATGAAAAGATCAGGTAACCTACAAAGGAAAACTTATCAAGCTAACTCTAGAATTCTCCTATAAAACTCTACAAGGCAGAAGGGACTAGGGACCCTTCTAAAATAGGACAATAGACAACTTAGAATTCTTTACCTGGCAAAACTGAGCTTCATCTATGTGATAAAATAAAGAAAGGGAAAATTCCATTAACTGATTAGAACAATATATATTTGGCTTTATTTGAGTGGCATGTTCTGTAGATATCTGTTAGAGTCATTAGTTCTAGATTTCTAGTTAAGTCCATTATTTCTTTGCTTATTTTTTCTTTGGAGGATCTGTCCAGTTCAGACATGGGAGTCTTAAAATCCCTGGCTACTATTGCATTACTGTTTGTCATGCTATTTTGATCAAATAGGATTTTCTTTATGTATCTGGGTGCTCCTATGTTGGGTGCATAAATATTAAGAATTGTTAAGTCTTTTTGTTGGATTTTTTCTTTCACAATTATATAGTGAACATCTTTGTCTTTTTTTACTTTTGCTATTTTAAATTTCTATTGTCTGCTCCAGAAGTGAAGAAATCAGCAAAAGATCTCTGGATACATGAAAAATAAGACTGCAAGGACATCACTAAATGAAAATAATAACTGCATAACAATGGAAACCAACCAAAACAAGAATATTGAAATGGCCAATAAATAATTTTAAGTATGGATTGTAAGGAAGCTCAATGAAATACAAGAGAAAATATTATAGAAACCCAACACAAAGAAGCCACAAAAACAATGCAGGAATTGAATGAAAAATTCACTCAGGAAATTGAATTATTAAAAAAATTAAGAACTGCTTCTAGAAATAAAAAAATCATCCAAGAAAATACAAAATACAGTGGAAAGTCTTAAAAATAGGTTAGATCAGTCAGAAAAGGGAATCTAAGAGCGAGAGGACAACATCCTTGAATTATACAAGTTAAGAGAAAGAACAGAAAAATAAGAGGAGAAAAAAGCCTACAAGAAATGCAGGATTACATAAAGAGGCCTAACATAAGAATCATGGGCATCCTTGAGAGCGAAGAAGAAAATATACAAGGTTTGGAAAACCTATTTGAGGGAATACTTGAGAAAAATTTTCTTGGGTCTTGATAGAAATCTGAACATCCAAGTTTCTGAAGTGAAACAGACTCCAGGAAGATTCCATACCAAGTGGCACTCACCACAACATATAGTCTTCAGGCTGGCCAAAGTTAGCATGAAAAAGGTATTCCTATAAACTGTAAGGCAAAATTATCAGTTAAATTAAAAGGAAAACCCATCAGACTAACTGAAGGCTTCTCAACAGAGACATTATAAGCCAGAAGGCACTGGGGCCTCATTCTCTGTCTTCTTAAACAAAGTAATGGCCAGGCTATAATCTTATATCATGAAAAACTAAGTTTCTCACATGAGGTAGAAATAAAGACTTTCTCAGACAAGCAAACACTGAGGGGATTTAGAAAGACCATTCCTACCCTGCAGAAAATACTCAAATCTGCATTATAAACTGATCAGCACAAGAAACATCAATGCCGGGAGTTCGCTATGCTCCCAGCAAAAACAGTCCCCTGGCAGGATTGTCACAAGAGATTTAGAAATAATAGAAATAGAGAAATAATAGAGACAGAGAAATAACCAAGACACAGACAAAAATAGTTTAGAGAAAAGGGGAAGTCAGGGATCTTTGAGCATTCTTGTGAGCTGTGAGACCCTGAGTGAAGTCCCACATCAGTATGTAATGATGCAGGGATTAGTTGCCAGTGGTTACAGATTTACATAGTAACAGACAATTCATTTAGGTTTTAAGTCTCCCCAAATGTTTCTAGTGATCCCTTAATTAACTCTATGTGAGCAAATGGTTACAAATTTTTTCTAAGACAAACTTCTAAGTCCTAAGATAAAATTATCAATTAGCAGAAAGGCTAAACAGAAATATAGCGGCTACATATTTCTTATCTAGTTTCTTGTTGATTGAGATAAGTGGTCAGGAATGAAGCAAGAACTGTCCTTGAGGCGAATTGTCTTTAGCTGCAGGTGTCTGCCAGGTGGGCATTCTTTGATCAGTTCTCAACCTGTGATCCCAAGCCAAGCCCTGTATTATACAAATGTTAGGCAGGACTCCAGGTCTGAGAGGTGGGCATTGCTGTGCAAATTCTCTTGATCAGTGAGATGCCCTCCTCAGGGTGAGGCAGCTTTTAATCTGTGAACTAACATGTTCACATATTCTTTCAAGGCAAAGCCCTACAAAACTCCTGAAACCTTTTATGTCTTTATCTGTCAACACATCAACAAGCATAAAACCCTCCAAATTCTAAAGTGAAGAACCAAGTTACTGCAATGGCTCAAGAGGGAAAACAGAGCAATAAAGTTCTACGCAACAGCATGAACAGAAATTCATTCCATTTATCAATTCTTTCAATGAATGTGAATGGCAGGAACACACCACTGAAGAGACACAGGCTGGCTGAATGGATACATGAATACAAGCCAAGTTTCTGTTGTTTCCAGGAAATGCATCATTAGGTAACATGGACTCCTAATCAACAAAAGTAAAGAAATACAAAGATGATCATTACATAATGGTGAAGGGAACAATTCAATAAGAAGCCATAACAATCTTAAATACTTATGCTCCAATCTTAAATATTTTGCTTTATGACCCAGATTCATAAAGCAAATTCTACTTGATATAAACAGAGTGATAAACAGCAGCATCATAGCAGCCAGAGATTTCAACATCCCACTGACAGAATGGACAGATTCGTCTAGAAGAAAATAAACAGAGAAACAATGGATTAAAGAGAACTCTAGCATAAATGGGCCTAACAGACATTTCCAGAACATTCTACCCCAAAACTACTGAATATACAGTCTTCTCTTCAGCTCATGGAACATTCCCTAAGATAAATCTCACCCTGGGCCACAAAATATTTCTTAACAAGTTTTATTAAGAAAATAGAAATTACACTGTGTATCTTCTCAGACAACAGTGAAAAAAATTAGAAATCAATTTGAAAATAAATACTCAATTGTACACAAAGTCATGAAAATTAAACCACCCACTACTCAATGATTATTGGGTGAAGAAAGAAATTTGATAGAAATAAAAAATACTTCAAACAAACTGATGAAGGGGACACAAGTTTTCAAAAATTGGTTGGATTCTGCAAACGCAGTCATAAAAGGAAAATTCATACTTTGAATGCCTATGTCCAAAAGACAGAAAGATCACAAACCAACAATCTAATGAATCATCTCAAGGAAGTGGAAAAGGAAGAAAAGAACAATTCCAAATCAAGCAGAAGAAAATAAATAGCTAGAGTAGGAGTGATGGCGGAGTTGTGGTGAATGTCTGGATTCGTGCTCCGGAGAGGAGGGCATGGATCTCGACCTACCACAATGCTAGAGGACTGCTCCCCCACAAGAACAGTGGTGTGAATCCATGGAGAATCAACATGGGACACACAGAGCAAGAAAAGTCTGAGGTGAACGGGAAATAGGATCCCGAAATTCTGGAGAGTGCGGGATGGACAATAGACAGCAGAGTGCAGGACAGCTGCACCCGCCTCACCATTGAGTGGGGCAGGGACAGCCTCCTAGGAATGTGGCTTGTTCTCCCCACTGACCTCACACCCACTTAATTAGAGACCTGCCTGAAGCCAGTGCAGAATCACCGCGGGAGATGTGGGGCTCTGCGGACAAGAGACATTTTTGGGAAAACAGCTTATACTCTGGGGGATCTCAGCCAAGACTGCACTGGGTGAGGAGGGATGGAGCTGCGCTAAGGCGTAAAGGAACAAAGGGTCACCAAACCACAGATCTTTTTGTATTTCATTACTTTTCTTTTGGCAATTCCCTAGCCAGAAAGCCCTAGTGGGCGTACATGTTCACCAGACCCCCGACTCTGGTGCTTGCCGGACTCGGAACATCACCCCCCCCAGTGCCAGCATTCCACGGGCATGTGGTCACCATCTTGAAGTCCACAGTGTAACCGCTGTGGAGCCATAAGGTGCCAAGCGGCTCCCTGGGCAGCTCACTCCACTATTATGTGAACCCAGCCAAGAGCACAGACTTTGCGTAATCTCGGTAGACAGGAGACAATATTGGGAGACAGGTTGGACCCTGGGGATTCTCAGCCGTGACCACGCTGGGTGAGGAGGGATGGATCAGCAATAAGGCGAAAAACAGCAAAGGGTCGCTGAACCACAGATTTTTTAATATATTTATTTGCTAGTTTTTCGGCGGTTCCCTAGCCGGAGAGCCCCGGTGGGCATCTTTGCTCACTAGTCCCCTGGCTCTGGTGCTTCCTGGACCCAGACGTCAACCCCACAAGTGCCGGCATTCTGCAGGTGTGCAGTCACCATCTTGAAGTCCACAGCATAGCTGCTGTGAAGCCATAAGGTGCCGAGAGGCTCCCTGGGCAGCTCGCTCCACTAGTACATGAACCCAGCCAAGAATGCAGGCTTTGCATAATCTCTGTAGACAGGAGACAATATCAGGAGACAGCTTGGACCCTAGGGGATCTCAGCCAAGACTGCACTGGGTGAGGAGAGACGGAGCTGTGTTAAGGCGAAAAGCAGAATAGGAGCGCCGAACCACAGATTTTATTGTTTTGTTTTTGTTTTGTTGTGTTGTTTGTTTTTGGTTTTTTCTTTTCTTTTTTCCTTTTTTTTCCCCCTTTGCTTTGCTTTGGGTGTTTTGTTTTTTAGGGGGTGTTCTTTTGTCTGGTTTCTTTTTTCTTTTTTTTTTTTTGGCCTTCTAGCTGGGGAGCCACGGTGGGCTTTGAAGCTCGCTAGGCCCCCGGCTCCAGTGCCTGCCGGACCTGAGCAGTCACCCCCAGCATTGACGATCTGTGGACATGCGGTCGCCATCTTGGGGCCCACAGCCCAGCTGCTGTGGAGCCATAGGGTGCCGAGCAGCTCCCTGAGCAGCTCCCTCCCCTGGCCCGTGGACCCTCTATAAGGGCCTCAACCTTGTGTAAACACTGAGTACTTCTCCAGACACAAGAATGTGGACCCTGGTCCCTGGGGACATTGAACCAGGGCAGACTTTTGCTCATGGCAGCTGCAGCAGCTGGGGCGCTGAGCAAGCGCCAGGCACCACACACTCCCTGTAGCCAGTGTCTTTCCTGTGGAAAGAGACAGAAATGACCCCCATAGAGGAAGAACCAAAGGAGAAAAAAAAAAATAGAAACAACAAACAAAAACAGAGAGAATTTCTGCCTGCAACTAGTGTGGATCCTGCCTGCTTACTGAAAGAATACAACACAGTGACTTAATTCGCCAAGCGGTCTTGGGTCACTCCAATCCTCTAGGGCTGGACCCATCAGAAGCAGCCCCCTAACTGAGGTAGAAAAAACTCTAAACAATACACAACAGTCTGTCCCTCTTGCCAAAGGAAGCAACATACCTAGATTGCTTCACAGCCTAAGAACAGAGTACAAAGTGTGCTGTTAACCAGACTAAAAATGTAAGAAAAAATCTAACGATAGATCTAGATGGGAAAGGCCCAGTGAAAAAACATGGGGAGCACAAAGAATCAACAGAAATTTCACCCCCAAAGAGAAATACCAGCTCTCAACCAATTGACACAAACCAGACTCAAAATACCAACATGTTACAGGAAGAATTTCAATTATGGATTATAAACAAGCTGAATAATATACAAGAAAAAATGGATAACCAACACAAAGAAACCACATAAAAAATACAGGATTTGTAAGAAAAATTCACTAAAGAAATTGAAATATTGAAGAAAAACCAAACTGACCTTCTAGAAATGAAAAATTCACTCAGAGAGCTACAAAACACTGTGGAAAGTCTCAAGAGCAGGGTAGATCAAACAGAGGAAAGAATCTCAGAGATTGAAGATAACTCTTTCCAGTTATATAAGTCAGTCACAGTGATAGAGCAAAGAAATAAGAGAAATGATCAGAGTCTTCAAGAAATGTGGGATTATGTTAAGAAACCTAACGTGAGAGTTATTGGCATTCCTGAGGGTGAAGAAGATAATAAGCAAGGGTTGGACAAGCTATTTGAAGACATAAT
>JAPYYL010000031.1:578344-596093 GCA_028534055.1 Eulemur mongoz
AAAAAATAATCCATCACGACCAAGTGGGCTTCATCCCAGAGATGCAGGGATGGTTTAACATATGCAAATCTATAAATGTAATTCACCACATAAATAGAAGCAAAAATAAAGATCATATGATCCTCTCAATAGATGCAGAAAAAGCATTTGACAAAATTCAACACCCTTTTATGATAAGAACACTTAACAAAATAGGCATAGACAGAGCCTATCTAAAAATGATACAAGCCATCTATCACAAACCCACAGCCAACATCATACTGAATGGGGAAAAACTGAAATCATTCCCACTTCGAACTGGAACCAGACAAGGCTACCTACTGTCCCCATTACTTTTCAACATAGTATTGGAAGTCCTTGTAAGAGCTATCAGGCAAGAGAGCAGAATCAAGGCAGTCCAAATAGGGAAAGAAGAGATTAAACTCTCACTCTTTGCTGATGATAGGGTGTTATGTCTGGAAAACCCCAAATATTCAACCAAGAGACTCCTGGAATTGATTAATGAATACAGTAAAGTCTCAGGTTACAAAATCAATACACACAAATCAGAAGCATTCATATATGCCAATAACAGTCAATCAGAGAACCAAATTAAAGACTCCATACCCTTCAAAATAGCAACAAAGAAAATAAAATATCTAGGAATATATTTAACTAAAGAGGTAAAAGACCTCTATAGGGAGAACTATGAAACTCTGAGGAAGGAAATCGCAGAACATGTAAATAGGTGGAAAACCATACCATGCTCATGGATCAGAAGAATCAACGTTGTTAAAATGTCTATACTGCCCAAAGTGATCTACAGATTCAATGCAATCCCTATTAAATTACCAACATCATTTTTCACAGATATAGGAAAATAATTATACACTTTGTATGGAATCAGAGAAGACACCATATAGCAAAATCAATTTTAAGCAATAAAAACAAAATGGGAGGTATTAATTTGCCAGACGTCAAACTATACTACAAGGCTGTGGTTCTTAAAACTGCCTGGTATTGGCACAAGTGCAGGGAACAGACCAGTGGAACTGAACAGAAAATCCAAATATAAAACCATCCTTATATAGACATCTAATCTTTGACAAAGCAGACAAAAACATACTCTGGGGACAGGAATCCCTGTTCAATAAATGGTCCCGGGAAAATTGGATAGCCACATGTAGAAGACTGAAACAAGACCCACAGCTTTCACCTCTCACAAAAATCAAATCACCGTGGATAACAGACTTAAACCTTAGGTATGAAAGGATTAGAATTCTAGAAGAAAATGTAGGAAAGACTCTTACGGAGATTGCCCTAGGCAAAGAATTTTTGAGGAAGACCTCTAAGGCAACCACAGCAATAACAAAAATAAATGAATGGGACCTGATTAAATTAAAAAAAGCTTCTGCACAGACAAAGAAAGAGTCACAAGAATAAATAGATCACCTACAGAATGGGAAATATTTTTCGCATACTACACATCTGATAAAGGACTGATTACAAGAATCTATTTAGAACTCAGGAAAGTCAGCAAGAAAAAAATCAAGCAACCCTATTAAAAAGTGGGCAAATGACATGAATAGAAATTTTTCAAAAGAAGATATAAGAATGGCTAACATATAAAAAAATGCTCAACATCCCTAATCATCAGGGAAATGCAAATCAAAACCAGAATGAGATATCACTTAACTCCAGTGAGAATGGCCTTTATCAAAATGTCCTAAAACAACACATGTTGGCATGGATGCGGAGAGACAGGAACACTTATACACTGCTGGTGGGACTGCAAACTAGTGCAACCCCTGTCGAAAGCATCATGGAGATACCTTAAACACATTCAAGTAGACCTACCATTCGATCCAGCAATCCCATTATTGGGCACCTACACAAAGTAACAAAAGTCATTCTACAAAAAAGACACCTGCACCCGAATGTTTATAGCAGCACAATTCACAATTGCAAAGATGTGGAAACAACTGAAATGCCCATCAATTCAGGAATGGATTAGTAAATTGTGGTATATGTATATCATGGAGTATTACTCAGCTATAAGAAATAACGGTGATACAACATCTCTGTGGTTCTCCTGGAGAGAGTTGGGACACATTCTATTAAGTGAAGTATCCCAAGAATGGAAAAACAAGCAATACATGTACTCACCAGAAAATTGGTTTCCCTGATCATCACCTAAATGCGCATTTGGGAATGATACCCATTGGATATCATATTGAAGTGGTGCATGGAGGGAGGGGATGGGTGTATGCCTACATGATGAGTGCGTTGTGCTCTTTCTGGGGAATGGTCACGATTGAAGGTGCTGACTCAGGGAGGGGGAGGCGGAAGGTGGGAATGGGTGTATACCTACATGATGAGTGCAATGTGCACTGTCTGGGAAATGGGTACGCTTGGAGCTCTGACTCCGGGGGATAGACGGTACACGGGCAACGTATGTAACCTGAACTTTTGTACCCCCGTAATAAGCTGAAATAAAAAAATATATTTCTTTTGGCATGTAAAGTTTATGCTGCAAAGTCTCTTATTAGTCTTCTGGGCTTTTCCAGATAAATTACTTCATGCTTTCACCTCTCAGCTTGTAGTATTTTCGATTTCACTTTGAGATTCGGAGACTTATGACTATGTGTCTTGGAGCTGTCCTGTTTGCAGTGAATCCTCTAGGAGTCTTGTAAACTTCTTGTTTGTGCATTTCTACATTTCCAGCAAGATCGGAAATTGTTACTCCATGATTTTCACTTTTTCTTTTTTTTTTCTTCAAGGATGTCTATTGTCTTTCCATTTGGCCATTATACATGCGCCCATATTTCTTGGAGACTTTCTTAATTTCTCTTCATTGTATTTCATTATTATTATTATTGACTTAATTATTTTTTCTTTTTCTTTTTTCATTTCAGCTAATGGGGATACAAAGGTTTAGGTTATGTATATTTCCCATGCACTCCCCCCAACCACCCCAGTGAGAGCTTCAAGAATGTCCATTCCCCAGACAGTGCTCATTGCACTCATTATGTAGGTATACACCAATCCCATCCTCCCAACCCCAACCAACCTCAAATTGGTTTTATTCCCAATGTGCACATAGGTGATGATCAGGGTACCCAATTTGCTGGTTAATACATGTGGAGCTTATTTTTCCATTCTTGGGATACTTCAGTTAGTAGAATGTGTTCCAACTCTCTCCAGGAGCACAAAAGACCTATATATCACCATTCTTGCTTATACCTGAGTGATACTCCCTGGTATACATATACCACATTTTGCTATTCCATTCGTGATTTGATGGCATTTGGGTTGTTTCCACATCTTTACAATTGTGAGTTGTGCTGCTATAAACATTTGGGTGCAGATCTCTTTTTTATAGAATGACTTTTGTTCTTTTAGGTAGATGTCTAATAATGGGATTCCTGGATCTAATGGTAGGTCTACTTGAATCTGTATAAGATATCTCCATATTGCTTTCCTCAGAGGTTGCACTAGTTTGCAGTCCCACCAGCAGTGTATGAGTGTTCCTGTCTCTCCATATCCATGCCAACATGTATTCTTTGGATACTTCTTGATAAAGGCCATTCTCACTGGAGTTAATTGATATTTCATTGTGGTTTTGATTTGCATTTTCTTGATGATTAGAGATGTGGAGCATTTTTTCATATGTTTGTTGGCCATTCTTCTGTTTTCTTTTGAAAAATTTCTATTCATGTTCTTACCCAATTTTTGATAGGGTTGTTTGATTTTTTCTTGCTGATTTACCTGAGTTCTAAAAAGAATCTTATTATCAGTCCTTTATCAGATGTGTAGTATGCGAAAATTTTTTCCCATTCTGTAGGTTGTCTGTTTACTCTCATGACTGTTTCTTTGGCTGTGCAGAGCTTTTTAATTTAATCAGGTCCCATTTATTTATTTTTTTATTGCAATGATTACCTTTGGGCTAGTCTCCATAAATTCTTTGCCTAGGCCAATGCCTATAAGAGTCTTTCCTACACTTTCTTCTAGAATTCTAATCTTTTCAAACCTAAGGTTTAAGTCTGTTATCCACCATGATTTGATTTTTGTGAGAGGTGAAAGCTGTGGGTCCTGTTTCAGTCTTCTACATGTGGCTATCCAGTTTTCCCAGCACCATTTATTGAATAAGAATTCTTTTCCCCACAGTATGTTTTTGGCTGCTTTGTCAAAGATTAGATGGCTATATCAGGATGGTTTTACAACTGAATTTTCTATTCTGTTCCACTTGTCTGTGTCCCTGCACTTGTGCCAATACTATGCAGTTTCTACAACAACTGACTAGTAGTATATTTTTAAGTCTGGTAAATTAAATCGTCCCATTTTGTTCTTATTGCCTAAAATTGCTTTTGCTAAATGGGGTCTTCTCTGGTTCCATACAAAGTGTAAAATTATTTTTTCTATATCTGTGAAAAATGATGTTGGTAATTTAATAGGGATTGCATTGAATCTGTCGATTACTTTGGGTAGTATAGACATGTTAACAATGTTAATACTTCTAATCCATGAGCGTGGTATGGTTTTCCACCTATTTGCATGCTCTGCGAATTTCTTCCTCAATTTTTCATAGTTCTTCCTATATAGGTCCTTTACCTCTTTAGTTATATACATTCCTAGGTATTTTATTTTCTTTTTTGCTATTTTGAAGGGTATTGAGTCCTTAGTTTGATTCTCTGTTTGACTCTTATTATCATATATGAATGCCTCTGATTTTGTGTATTGATTTTGTATCCTGAGACTTTACTGAATTCATTGATTAATTTCAGGAGTCTCTTGCTTGAATCTTTGGGATTTTCTAGATATAATATCATATCATCAGCAAATAGTGAGAGTTTTATCTCTTCTGTCCCTATTTTGAAACACTTGATTCTGCTTTCTTGCCTGATAGCTCTTGCAAGGACTTCCAATACTATGTTGAAAAGGAATGGGGACAGTGGGCAACCTTGTCTGGTTCCAGTTCTAAGTGGGAATGCTTTCAGTTTTTCCCCATTCAGTATGATGTTATCTGTGGGTTTGTCATATATGGCTTGTATCATTTTAAGATAGGCCCCAACTATGCCTATTTTATTAAGCCTTCTTATCATAAAAGAGTGATGAATTTTGTCAAACGCTTTTTCTGCCTCTATTAAGAGGATCATATGGTCTTTATTTTTGCTTCTATTTATGTGGTGAATACATTTATAGATTTCATATGTTAAACCATTCCTGAATCTCTGGGATGAAGCCCACTTGGTCTGGATGGCTTATTTTTTTGATAAGCACTTGCATTCGATTTGCTAGGATTTTACTGAATATTTTTGCACATATATTCATAAGGGATATTGGTCTGTAGTTTTCTTTTTTGTTGTGTCTTTTCCTGGTTTGGGTATCAAATTTATGTTAGCTTGGTAAAGTGTCTTGGGGACAATTCCATCCTTCTTGATGTTGGAGAATAGTTTCTGTAGGATGGGCACCAGTTCTCTTTGTAGGTGTGGTAAAATTTGGGTGTGAACCCCTCTGGTCCAGGGCTTTTCTTTTTGGGAAGGTTTTTTATTGCTGTTTCGATTTCAGTTCTTGATAGAGGTGTATACAGGAATTCTGTTTCTTCCTGGTTGAGCCTGGGAAGGCTGTGTATTTCTAAAAATTTGTCCATTTCCTCCACGTTTTTCAGTTTGTGTGCTTAAAGATTTTTCTAGAATTCATAGATTATATCTTGTATTTCTGTGGCATCTTGTATCTTGGTTGTGATTTCTCCTTTCATGTTCCTTAGGAAGGTTAGTAGAGATTTTTCTTTTCTGCTGTTGGTTAGTCTAGCCAGAGGTGTGTGTCTATTTTGTTTATCTTTTCAAAGAACTAACTTTTTGTCTTATTAAAATCCCATATATTTTTTTTTTGTTGTTGTCCTTTTCCTTTAGTTATGATTTGATCTTAATAATTTCTCTCCTTCTGCTGGGTTTGTGGTCAGTCTCTTCTTCTTTCTCCAGCTCTTTGAGTCTATTCATTAGATTGTCTATTTGTAAGTTTTCTGTCTTTTTGATATAGGCATTTATGGAAATAAATTTTCCTCTCAGGACTGGTTTAGCACATTTTGATAACTTGTGTCTTTTATTTAAGGAATCTTTTGATTTTCATCTTCAGTTCTTCATTTATAAAATAATCATTCAGGAGAAAGTTGTTTAGCTTCCATGACTTTGAGTTGGAGTGAGGATTTCCGTTAAGGTTAAATTCTACTTTTATTCCGCTGTGATCTGAGAAGATGCATGGTATAATTTCTATTTTTTTTTTTTTTTTAATTTTCTTAAGACAAGCTTTGTGCCCTAGGATATGGTGAATCTTGGAGAATGTCCCATGAGCTCATGTGAAGAATGTATATTCAGTGGGTTTTGGGTAGAACGTCCTATAGATGTCAGTCAGACCCATTTGTTCTAGCATTCTATTTAAGTCCATTATTTCTTTGCTTATTTTCTGTTTGGAGGATCTGTCCGGTGCTTTCAGTGGGGCGTTAAAGTCTCCAGCTATTATAGCATTGTTATTTATCATTTGGTTCAGATCAAGTAGGGTTGCTTTATGAATCTGGATGCTCCTAAGTAGGGTGCATATATATTAAATATGGTTATTTCTTCTTATTGAATTGTATCCTTCTCCAGTATATAGTAACCATCTTTGTCTTTCATTACTTTTGTTGATTTAAAACTAAGTTATCAGAGATTAAAACCACCATGCCAGCCTTTTTTTTTTACTTCCGTTTTCTTGAAATATTGATTTCACTCTTTTATTTTCAGTCTAAATGCATCATTGCAGGTTAGATAAGCTTCCTGATGACAGCAGATACTTGGTTTGTATTTTTTTATCCATTGGGCCAGTCTATGTCCCTTGAGTGGGGAATTCAAGCCATTCACATTTATTGAGAGAACTGATAAGTGGGAAAGATTTCTGTTCATCCAGTTGGGTAGAACTTCATTGCTATGTTTTCTCTCTTGAGCCATTGTGGTAACTGAGTTTTGATCTTTAGCTCTTGAGTAGTTTTACATTCATGGGTCTTTCTTGTGCTGGTCCATGTGTAACTGTTTTGAGTACTTCTTAGAGGGCTGTTCTTGTCTTGGTGAATTCCTTCCGTCTTTGTTTATCTGAGAATGTCTTAATTTCTCCTTCATATACAAAACTTGGCTTATCTGGGTACAAGATTCTAGCCTGGGCATTATTCTGTTTCAAAAGAGTGAGAATGGGGCCTCAGTCTCTTCTTGCTTGTAAGGTTTCAGTTGAGAAATCTAGCATTATTTGGATGGGGTTTCCTTTGTGTTTTACTTGTTTCTTTCTCCTTACAGCTCAAAGAAGGGCCTCTTTAGTGGATATTTTGGTCAGTCTGATGACTGCATGATGTGGTGTCTTCCTATTTGCTGTGAATCTACCAAGAGTCCTTTGAGCTTGTACCTGTATATCTAGAATTTTAGCATGGCCTGGGAAATTTTCCTCAATTATATCTTCAAATAGCTTATCCAACCTTTGCTTTTTATCTTCTTCACCCTCAGGAATGCCGATAACTCTCACGTTAGGCTTCTTCACATAAGGCCACATTTCTTGTAGATTCTGGTCTTTTCTCTTATTTCTTTGCTCTGTCTTTGTGACTGACTTATTTAATTGGAATGTGTTATCTTCGATCTCTGAGATTCTTTCTTCTGTTTGATCTATCCTGCTCTTGAGGGTTTCCACCATGTTTTGTACCTCCCTGAATAAATTCTTCATTTCTAGGAGTTCAGTTTGATTTTTTTTCAATGTTTCAATATTTTTTAGTGAATTTCTCTTTCAAATTCTGTATTTTTTGTGTGGTTTCTTTGTGTTGGTTATCTATTGTTTCTTGCAAATCATTCAGCTTCTTTATAATCCATGTTTGAAATTCTTCGTGTGACATTTTACTATTTTGAATCTGGTTTGTGTCAATTGGTAGAGAGCTCGTATTCCTCTTTAGGAGTGTGATTTCCATTTCATTCTTTATACTCCTAGAAGTTTTTCACTGGATTCTTCCCATCTAAATCAATGGTTAGATCTCTTCTTTCTTCTTTGGTCTGGATAGCCACATGCCTTGTGCTCTGTTCTTAGGCCGTGTAGCAGTCTAGGTGTGTTGCTTCCTTTGTCACTAGGGGGAGCCAGTTATATATTGTTTAGGGTTTTTCTACCTCAGTTGGGGGACTGCTTCTGGTGGTTCCACCCCTAGAGAATTGATTTGATCTAAAACCAGTTTGACAAGTTAAGGCACTGGCCTGTGAACTTTTGATTAGCAGCCAGGATTCATACTGGTTGCAGACAGAAAGTATCTTTTTCTTGCCTCTCTCTCTCTGGAGGTCGTTTCTGCCTCTTATGGGTGAAACACACTGGCTAGGGGGAGGTGGCGGTGCCCTTGCTTGCCCCATGCCCCAGTTGCTGCAGCTTCTGTGGGTGATGGTCAGCTTCACCTCAATGTCTGCAAGGTTGATGCTCCAATCTCTTTCAACTTGGGAAGCACTCAGAGTTCACACAAGGGCAGAGCTCCTAAAGAGAGTCCACAGACTAGGGGAGAGAGCCACCCAGGGTGCCTCCCACCACCCTATGACTCCACAGCAGACAGGCTGTGGACCCCAAAAATGATGACAGCCCACCTGCAGATCTCTAGCACTGGGGGTGACTGTTCAGGGCTTGGAGGGTGTCAGAACTGGGGACTGAGAGGGCCCAATAGCCTGCAGCTGTTTTCAGGCTAGAGACTCACTGAGTGATAGAGGCTGTTCAAATGTTTCATAACTGCCTCCAGCAGTGAGTCCAGACCAGTCCCTCTCCCACCCAGCACAATCCTGGCACAGAGCTCGGGAGTCCAAGATGCCTCCTGCTAATGTCCCCTCGCCACAGAGTTCACACAAGGGCAAACCTCCTAGCGAGAGTCAATGAACTAGGGGAGGGAGCCGCCTGGCACCCTATCACACTGCAGCAGCTAGGTTATGGACCTCAAAAATGGCAACTGCACACCCGCAGATTGCCAGCAATGGAGGTGAATGCTCAGAGTTTGGTAGACGCCAGAACTGGGGGCTGAGTGTGCCTAGTAGCCCACAGCGTTTTCCAGGCTAGAGACCTGCTGAGTCATACAGATAGTTCAACTGTCTCCCCTAACTGCCTCCAGCGGTAGCCCAGAGCAGTCCCTCTGCCACCAAGTGCAGTCTAGGTACAGAGCTCCAGAGTACAAGATGCTTCCCACTAATGTCTCCTCTCCACAGAGCCCCACATCTCCCATGGTGATTCTGCTCAACTTCAGGCAGATTCCTGATTGAGTGGGTGTGGAGGTCAGTGGGGAAACAAGCTGCTTTCCTGTGGGACTGAACCCACCTCACTTATTGGTGAGGTGGGTACAGCTGTCCCACACTCCATTCTCTATTGTTTGTCCCGCATTCTCCAGATTTTCACGATCTTATCTCCTGTTCACCTTAACTTTTTCTTGCTTTTTGTGTCCCATGCTGATTCCCCGTGGATTCACATCACTGTTCTTGTGGGGGAGCAATCCCCTTGCATTGTGGAAGGCCGAGATCTATGCCTTCCTCTCTGGGAGCACTAATCCAGGAGGTTACCTCCACTCTGCCATCTTTCTCTCTCGAGATATCTGACTGAGTTAATTTGAAAACCTTGTGATCAAGCTCTAAAGTTCTTTTTCTACTTGGTTTGGTGTATTGTTAACTTTTGCTAAATAACTTCTTCATTTCCAGAATTTGTATTATTTTTTAAAAGTATTTATCTCTGTCATGAATTTTCCATTTATGTCCTGAATTATTATTTTTTGTTTCTTTGTGTTAGTTGTCAACTTTCTTATCAATCAGATGGAGCTTAATTGCACAGTCCATATTTTCAATTCTATATCTGACATTTCAAAAATTTCCTTTTGTCTGGGTTCCATTGTTGAAGAGTTTGTGTGATACTTTGTAGGTGTCAAAACAGTCTGCTTTTTCATTTGTCAGAGTCTTGATTCTCATTCTTTGTCATCTGGAGCCTCTTTCCACAGATCTAAATAGATACCTTTGCAGTTTATCTGTTCTCTTCTGTGAACTCTGTTGCTGGTGTAAAGAGGGAGATGTGTCCTACCTACCTTTCAGCTCTGCAGGCACTATATAACTACCACACATATCCACTGTGGTACTACTGACAATTTGGGTCAGTTGGACCTCCAACCCCTCTGACAGTATTATATTGTTGTTCAAGTGAAAATCCTTTTTATTATAAGTCAAAGGTTAATAAATCAAATTCATGAAGCATAATGGCTATTGATTAATATCCAGGCAAAAATATGTCTTCAGGTATGTTGACTTGTACAGCTATTGATCTGTGAGAAATTTACCTCCTGTTGAATGGGGAATAACAACCTGCGGCAGATAATAAAAAATTATACCAGCAGGTAAGCAATTCTTTTGGTTTGACTCTATTTCTCATCCTGCTCATTCATTCCTTTCTCCTTTTTCCTTTCCTTTCATTTTTCTTTACCTTTTCTTTCTTTTTCCTTTCCTTTCTTTTCCCCTTTCCTTCCCTTTTTTCATTCATTCTTGAAACAGGATCTCACTCTCTCTCTCAGGCTGGAGTTTAGTGGCATCATCATAGCTCACTGCAACCTCAGCTCAAGTGATCCTTCTGCCTAAACCTCCTGAGCAATTTGGACTATAGGCATGAAACACCACACCCAGCTAATTTTTAAAAAAATGGTAAAGATGGGTTCTTACTAAGTAGCCCAGGTTATTCTTGAACTTCTGACCTCAAGTCATTCTTCTGCCTCAGCCTCCCAGAGTGCTGGAGTTACAGGAGTGAGCCACCACACCTAGCCCTTTACTCTTTTATTTCTTATCCTAGTTCAAACTTGATGGTAATCAGACAAGACTAGGTGAAATTTTTCTAAAATAACATAAGAGTTCAATGTCTGAAAATAATTGACCTTCATTTAAATGCCTTTAATGGACTACTAAGTTTTAAAAAATGGTTTTACCTTATTAAAAATTTGTCTGGTCAACACACTTTGGACATTAAAAGACAAAATCCTGAGGGAGAAGACATACATCTTTCTTAAAGCAGAATTCCAGATAAAATAGGTAGAAACTCTTATGTTGCACAGCTCCAGGTGGGAGGTGGAGATTAATTCTCCTCCCATGTATATATACTTGAAGATGAGCTAGAGTTAGTGACTCACTTTTAAAAAAATAGAGTAAAGAAAGGAGAAAACCCATAACATTGTATTGGAAAAAGTTGGAAGATACCCCTTATTACAGGAAGGGCATTTTGTCTCTTCCAAAAACCCATATCCACAGTCTAATGATGAAACCAGGTAAACCTAAATTAAAAGGCATTCTTAAAGATATCTTATCACTGCTCATCAAAACAAGTCACAATAAACCTGGAAAGATGCAGCAACTGTAACAGCCAAGAGTAGACTATGGAGACATTATGAGTAAATACTATATGAGATCCTGGATTGGATTGTGGGACAGAAAAGGGAGTAAGTTGTGTTACTTAAACTGCTGAGTTGTGTTAATTAAACTCTACAGTTTAATTAATAATAATATAATTTTGTTGGCATCTTAGTGTGACAAATATACTGCAGTGATGTAAGATGTTAACAAAAGATAAACAGGGTAAGAGGCAGGAACTGTCTATACTATGTTTGTAACTTTTCTGTAAATATAAAATAATTCCAATATAGTTTATACAAAGAAAGTGAAAAAAAAAAAACTAAAGAATCCCCCAAAATAACTAAGTAATACTAAATTTGAAGAAATTAAAAGAATAATTTATGAAGTTTTAATGACTGAACATTCCTCATGTGCTATTGCTATTACTACAATAGACCTCATCTTGACATAGTAAAGAACTGTCTTTTGTTTGTTAAAGGATGATGGCCTGTTTATTGTAAAATGCATCTAAAATCAAGACTATGGTTTTGACACAAGCTTGTTAGGTCTGTTTAATCCAGTATCTACCATCTAGAGAAGTTGCACAATGTATGCTGTTTGAATAAGTGTGGTTAAGTACACTTTTTTCTGACCATATGAAAACACATGTTCACTTGAAGGTGAGCCAGAAGTACTATCTTTTCTTTCTGTACGAATACCTGCTTGATTATAATTAAAACTTTCATTTGAGTATTAAAAGTAAAGAACAGTTATAAATGAAGGTAGCAATATTAAAACCTCTGGATGGTAATTCTAAAAATCCTCTTTGTAATTAGAGAGCTACAAAACTTAAGGAACACAATGTTTTTTCAGAGTCAATGTCTCATTTTGCAAGAATGCTGGCATTTTGCAAATTGCAGCTCTTCCAGAGCTAAGGACAAATTTTGGGTCTCCTCTTGCATTAATGCCTGAAGTATTTTGCCCTTTATGAACAGGCATATGAGTTAGAAATTGATTTCTTATCTTGATTGGATACCTGATAATCTGTATAAAGGCCACAGCATGGCTCTTCTAGATTAGAATTTCCAAATTGTCTCAGTAGGTTATTGGGTTATTAACCTTAATTTACACATTCAGTTCAAAAAGATTGATGATTTCTTTATAATAGTAAAAATAATACTTCCTAATAGTATCTCTAAGAATGGAAGGCATTAGCTATCTTTGGGTGGTGGTTACTAATTTTCCTGTATATCACAGGTGTGTTTGTGCATATTTGTGTGTATATACATGTATCACTTTAATAAGCTGAAAAATAAATACAAAACTGAGTATGAAAATGTAATAAAGACATATACTGATTTTTTTTTATCAGTACCTACTGAATTAAACTAAAATATTATGATCAGGTGGGTCTCAGACCTCACTGTAATAAGAATATTGCCATGACAATCTGAAAGTCAAGCTAGGCCTTTGGTTTATTCCCTGTCTCTCTTTTTCTATTTGCCATGTTAATATGTATAGTTTTTCCTTAAAGATCTTACTTTTCAGTGTCACCTTCCTCTGTACTAGAGTAAAATGAACAATGAGTTTTGTTTTTTTTAATTTTTTATTGATACATAATGTACATATTCATCGAGTACATGATGTATTTTGATACAAGCATATAACATATAATGACCAAATCAGGATGATTGGAACATGATTCACCTGAAACATTTATCATTGCTTTATGTTACCCACATTTGAAAACTATCCATTAACCAACTATCCATTAACCAACACCTTGTCATTACTCCTTCCCACCACCCTTACCAACCTCTAGTAGCCACCATTCTGTTCACTACCTCCATGAGATCAATTTTTTTAGGTCGCATATATGAGTATGAAAATGAAATATTTGTCTTTCCGTGCCTGGTTTATTTCACTTAATGTAATGTGCTCCAGTTCCATCCAAGTTTCTGCAAATGACAAAATTACCTTCTTTTTAATGGCTAAATAATATTCCATTGTGTACATACACCAAATCTTCTTTATCCATTCATCCCTTGATATATCCATTCATCCCTTGATAAACACTTAAGTGATTCCATATTTCAGCCATTGTGAATAATGTTACAAAAAACACAGAACTGGAAATATCTTCTGGTCACATTTTATGTCTTTGTCTCATCCAAACAAGGTTTAGAGGCATGCCCTTCCCCTGTAAAATGTTCACTGTGTCCATTAGTTGTGAGTTTACCACCCCACAACATCCTAGTCCTAAAGAGTATTAGTATCATGTGAGCACCATACTGTTGATCAGTTAGTGCCAATTTGACAGTGAGTACATGTGGAGGCTTATTCCTCCAATCTTGTGATACCTCACTGTCGATAATGGGCTTGAGCTCAATCCAGGAAAATATAAGAGATGCTAGATCACTATCATTTCTTATAATTAATATTCCATTGTATACATATACCAAATTTTAATAATCCACTCATGAATTGCAGGCACTTGGGTTGTTTCCACATCCTTGCCATAGTGAATTGTGCTGTCATAAACATTTGGGTGCAAATGTCTTTATTATAGAATGTCTTTTTCTCTTTTGGGTAGATGACTAATAATTCTATTGCTGGATTGAACGGTATTTCTATTGCTAGCTTTTTGGGGTATGTTCAAATTCTTTTCCACAGAGATGGCACCAATCTGCAGTCCCACCAGCAATGTAAGACTGTTCCCATCTCTCCATATCCTCATCAGCATTTGTTGTTTTGGGATTTTTTGATAGAGGCCAATCTCACTGGTGTTAGGTGATATATCATTGTAGTTTTGATTTGCATTTCTCTAATGATTAGAGATGTTGGGCCTTTTTTTTAATATGTTTTCTGGCCATGATTCTGTCTTCTTTAGAAAAGTTTTTGTTCATTTCCTTTGCCCATTTATTGGTGGGGTTGTTTGATTTTTTTCTTGTTGATTTTTTTAAGTTCTACATGGATTCTTGTTATCAGCCCTTCATCAGATGTGTAGAGAGCAAATATTGTCTCCCATTCTGTAGGCTATCTATTCTCTCTAATGATAGTTTCATTGGCTGTGCAAAAGCTTTTTAATTTGATCAGATCCAATTTATTTATTTTTATTGCTGCTATGATTGCTTTCAGGACTTCTTAAAAAATTCTTTATCTAGGCTGATGTTGGAAAGGGTCTTCCCTACATCTTCTTCTAGGATTCTTGAGGTTTTATGCCTTAGGTTTAAGTCTGTTATCCATTGTGAATCGATTTTTGTGAGAGGTGAGAGGTGGGGATTCAGTTTCAATCTTATGCATGTAGCTATTCAGTTTTCCCAGCACCATTTATTGAAAAGGTATTCTTTTCCCCAGTGTATATTTTTATCTACTTTGTCAAAGATCACATTACCATATGTGCATGGTTTCATCTCCAGATTCTCAGTCCTGTTCCAAAAGTCTATGTCTCTATTCTTGGGCCAGTACCATGCTGTTTTAGTTACTGTAGCCTTGTAGTACAACTTCAAGTCTGGTAGACTGATACCATCCAGTTTGGTTTTTTTACTTAAGTTTGCTTTAGCTATATGAGGTCATCTCTGGTTCCATACAAAGTGTAGAATTATTTTTTCTAGATTTGTAAAGAAAGATGATGGTACTTTGATAGGGATTGTATTAATCCTGTATATCACTTTAGGTTGTATGGACAGTTTAATGATATTGATTCTACCAATCCATGAGCAAGGTAGATTTTTCCATCTGTCCACATCTTCTATAATTTCTTTTCTTACTGTTTTATGGTTCTTCCTGTATATATCTCTCACTTCTTTCATTAAATGTATTTCTAGATATTTAACTTTCTTTGAGGCTATTGTAAAAGATTTTTCATTTTTTTATTTAAAATTTGGCTTGACTGTTATTGGCATATATGAATGCCTCTGATTTGTGTGCATTAATTTTGTATCCTGAGACTTTGCTGAATTCATTTATCTATTCTAGGAGTCTCTTGGTTAATTCCTTGTGGTTTTCTAGATATAATATCATATCATCAGCAAAGAGTGAGAGTTTGATCTCATCTGCCCCCATCTGGATGCCCTTAATACCCCTTTCTTATCTAATTGCTCTAGCAAGGACTTCCGACACTATGTTGAATAGAAGAGGAGATAGTGATCCACTTTGTCTGGTTCTGGTTCTAAGTGGGAATGGTATCAATTTTTGCCCATTCAATGTGATATTGGCCATTGGTTTGTCACAAATGGATTTGATAATTTTAAGGTATGACCCGTTTATGTCTAGTTTATTCAGAATTTTTTACTTAAAGGTGTGCTGGACTTTGTGCTTTTTCTGCATCTATTCAGAGAATAATATAGTCTTCGTTCTGGCTTTTATTTATGAGGTGAATTGCATTTATAGATTTGCATGTGTTGAATCAGACTTGCATCCCTGGAATAAAGCTCACCTGGACATGGTGAATTGTTTTTTTGATATGCTGCTGAATTTGGTTTGCTAAGAATTTTTTTTGATGATTTTTTTCATCTATATTTATGATAGATATTAGTCTGTAGTTTTCTTTTTCTATTGTGTCCGTTCCTGGCTTTGGTGTCAAGATGATATTGGCTTTGTAGAATGAGTTACAAAAGATACCATCTTTCTCAATGTTGTGGAGTAATTTCTGTAGCATAGATATGAGTTTTCTTTTTATGTTTGGTAAAAACTGTGAGGTGTAGTCAGCTGGGCCAGGACTTTTCCATTTTGGGATATTGCTCCAATTTTTGAGCTTAAGATTGGTCTATTCAGAAATTCTGTAACCTCCTGGGTGAGCTTAGGAAGGTTGTATGTTTCCAGGAATTTGTCTATTTCCTCCTCATTATATAGTTTTGGGCATATACATTTTTATAGTAATCAAAAATAATGTTTTTTATTTCCTTGGTATCTGTTGTGATCTCTCCTATTTCATTTCTAATTGAGTTTATTAGTGTCCTTTCCTTTTGAAGTCTTGCTAGTCTGGAAAGAGGGCTGTCAATTTTGCTTATCTTTTCTGAAAACCAGCTCTTGGTTTTGCTGAGCTTCCATATAATTCTCTTGTTCTCAATTTCGTTTCGTTCTACTTTGATCTTAGTTATTTCTTTTCTTCTACTAGGTTTGGATTTGGTTTGCTTTTCCTTTTCCAATTTCTTGAGACAGTTTATCATACTGTCGATTTTTGTGCTTTCTGATTTTTGGATGTGAGCATTGATTTCTGTTAGTTCTCCTCTCAGGTATGCTTTTGCTGTATCCCACAGGTTTTGATAACTTTTGTTTCTGTTATCATTTAGTTTGAAGAAATTCTTGGTTTCCTTCTATATTTCCTCTTTGACTCTATAGATATTCAACAATAGATTGTTTAATTTCCATGTCTTTGTGAGATGGTGAGTATTTCTGTTGGAATTGAACTCTAATTTTATACCATTATGATCAGAGAAGATACACAGAATAATTTCTATTTTTTTAAATTTGTTAAGGTTTGATTTGTGGCCTAGCATGTGACCAATTTTGGAGAAAGTTCCATGGGCTGATAAGAAGAATGTATATTCAGCTTTATTCAGGTGGAATGTTCTGTAGTGATTTGTCAGACACTTTTTCTCTAGAGCTCTATTTAATTTAATTTATTCTTTGCTTATTTGCTGTTTGGAAGATCTTTCCAGTTCACTCAGTGGGGTGTTGATGTCCCCTGTTATTATGGCATTATTGTTTATCATGTTATTTAGATCTGACAAGGTTTGCTTTATATAATTAGGTGCTCCTGTGTTGGGTGCATAAATATTAAAAATTGTTAATTCTTCTTGTTGGATCTTCCCTTTCAACACTATATAGTGGCCATCTTTGTCCTTTTTTACTTTTGCTATTTTAAAGCTTATGTTATCTGAAAATAGTATAGCTACCCCTGCTTTCTTTTGAGTTCCATTTGCCTGGATGATAGTTTTCCAATCCCTGACCTTAAGCCTGAAGGCATCTTTGTGGGTTGGATGTGATTCCTGTAGACAGCAGGTACTAGTCTTGTGGATTCTTGTCCACTCTGCCAGTCTGTGTCTCTTCAGAGGGCAGTTTAAGCCATTCACACTTATTGAGAGGATTGAAATTTGAGGTAAAGTTTCCATTCATAGTGTTGGATGAAATCCTGTTGTTATTTACTCCTTGAGCCATCATGAAGTCCTAGTTCTAGCCTTGGACTCTTTTTTTTTTTTTTTTTTTTTTGTTGAGACAGAGTCTCACTTTGTTGCCCAGGCTAGAGTGAGTGCCGTGGCGTCAGCTTAGCTCACAGCAACCTCAGACTCCTCGGCTTAAGCGATCCTACTGCCTCAGCCTCCCGAGTAGCTGGGACTACAGGCATGCGCCACTATGCCCGGCTAATTTTTTTCTATATAGATTTT
>JAPYYL010000031.1:596193-609522 GCA_028534055.1 Eulemur mongoz
CTTGGACTCTTAAATGATTTTACTTTGAAGAGTATCTATTGCACTGTTTGGTGTGTAATGCAGGTCTGAGTACTTCCTTTAGGGCTGATATGGTCTTTGCAAATTCTATCAGTGATTGCTTCTCTGGGAAAGAATTTATTTCTCCCTCATAGATGAAACTTAATTTTTCCGGAAAAAGAATTCTAAGTTGGGCATTATTGTGTTTTAGAAGATTAAGTATAGGCACCCAATGTCTTCTGGCTTGCAAAATTTCAGTTGAAAAATCTGCAGTCACTCTGATAGGCTTTCCTTTGTAGTTTATTTGTTTCTTTCATCTCTTTGCTTGGAGAATTTCTTCTTTTGTGTTTACTTTGGTCAGCCTAGTAAATATGTGATGTGGTGATTGCCTTTTCACATCAAGTCTCCCAGGAGTTCTGTGTGCTTCTTGTATCTAGACATAAAGTTTTCTGGCCAAGTCCAGCACATTTTCCTTCAGAATCCCATGAAATAAATTTTCCAGCCCTTGTGAATTTTCCTCTTCTCCCTCTGGGATGCCGATGATTCTTATATTTGGCTTCTTTACATAATGCCACATTTCTTGTATATTTTGGTCTTGTCTCTTGTTTCTGTGTTCTTTTTCTTCATCCAATTTTTTTAGCCCAAACGTATTATCTTCAAGCTCTGATATTCTTTCCTCTGCATTATCCATTCTATTCTTGAGGCTTTCTACTGTGTTCCGTAGTTTCTTGAATGCTTCCTTCATTGCCAAGATTTCTGTTTGGTTTTTCCATAGTATTTCAATTTCTTTACAGAATTTTTAATTCATTTCCTGAATTGATCTTGTGGTATCTTTATGTTGGAATTTTATTTTCTCTTCAATTCCATTGAGTTTTCTTACAATCCATATTCAGAATTCTTCCTCTGTCAGCTTAATCGTATCGTGTAAGTTAGTATGAATTGATGGAGATCAAATATTTTCTTTTGAAGGTGACTTTTCTCTCAGATCTTTCATGTTTCCTGTGTTCTTTCACTGATTGTTTCTCATCAGGCTACTTTGCCTAGGACTGGGAGTGCTGGGACTGGTTTATGGACTTAATTCTGGAACTCCAAGAGGATGTGCCTTGACAATGCTGAGAAGATGCACTCTGGTCCTATATTGTCTTAGAGGTGTTTAACCTGTTGAGTTATCTCTGACCTGTTGTCTTCACCTCCTGCCAAAGGAGATTAGTGAGTTTGGTTCCCTTGCTTAGACTCCCAGAAGATGGATCACTCTTGTGTGTATGTGACACCACTGCTGACCACTAATTTGAGGTGGAGACACTGTGTTGGGTGATGAAGTTACCCACTGTTTTGTTGCTTGTAGTTTGCATGGAGGGTTGGTTACCAAGGTATTCCAATACCTTTGTATTGAGCTCTAAACCCCCAAATGGGATATAAAGGTGCTTCAGTGTTTGGGGAATCTCATGCCACTCCCAAGTGTTACTTGAGCCCTGTTACCACTTTAGGTGAAGTGAGAAGAGCAACAGGTACCAGTGAGCCTAAGAGTGTATACTTCAGAGTTTCCTTGGTCTGCAGCTAGGAGAGAGCTCTTAGTGTGTTATTCCTGACTATTTTGTCACTCTTATGAAGCAGCTTCTGATGGTGGGTGTCAATTGGTGAAATTGATAAGGAATCTGATCAAGATTTTCCTTCCCAGACCACAAGCCCCTAGGCTGGCAACAGCCTGGGTGCCAAGCACAACCCCTTGTGTTATGATTTTATCAGGTGATCAAAACCAAGCCACTGTATCATGACAGCAATCTGTCCAGTTTTGCTTAGTTCCAAGATTCCACAGATTCAAGGTAGACACAGAGGGAAAGCCAGTTTTCTCCTTTCTTCCTGCTTTCGAGGGCTGAGTCTCTCCTGGTGGACAAGGAAGGGGCATCAGTTGAAACTGCCTCAAGTCCCAGCCCAGAAAATGTCTTTTCTTATTTCTCCCCTCCTCCAAATGCAGAATCTGCCCTGTCAGAGGGGAAGATCACCCATTGGACTAGGGGAAGGCCCCTTCCTGGGACCTCTCGGTGTCTCAGCCCAAGAAGTGGTTACTTTCATGACTCCACCCCTCCAAGGGCAGGGTTTGTCTAATTAGTATGAAATACACACCTCAGGGCTGCTGGAGAAGCCCTGCCCAAGATCACTAAATGACCCAGACCTGGAAGGGGCTTCCCTCATTAGTCCGCTACCTCCAGAGACAGGGTTGGTCCCTTCACCGTGAAATACCATTGGCCTGGTCACAGCCAAGGACCCTCTGCCCTCCATTCCTGTAGGTCTCAGCCCTGAAAGTAGCCTTCCTCACCTCTTCACACTTCCAAGGTTGGGGTTTGTCCCTTTGGCAAGAGGCACCAGCAACCAAGTCTTAGCAAAGAGGCTACCATGGGTTTTATCTCAAAAAACAGCCTCCTTTGCTACTACACCATTTCAGGGGTGGATTCTGTTCCTCTGGTGCAAATTAACCCAGTGGTGGAGACAATGCGAAGGGATGTTCATGATCCGCTATGGGTCTCGGCTCAAAAATTGGCCTCTTTTACTACTCCGCCCACTGAGGGCAGAGTCTAACCCTTTGGGGTGAAGCACCACAGTGGCCGAGTTGCAAGAAAGTGATGATGGCAATCCGGTAGTGGGTCTGGGCTTGCAAAATGGCCTCCTTCACTACCCCACCCTTCTAGAGTGAACAATGAGTTTTGAAAACAACATTCCTCATGGTAAATATCTCTAGAGAGATTACATTTAAACTGAATTCCTGCCAAACTGCAGAAGTGGATACTCTAGCTTTTCATTATCCATCAATATTGTTCATTACATTATAATGAATGCAATGGCATAAAAATGGTGTAGCCAAATACCAAGCAAAACCTTAAGAGCCCGTAAGTACAACACAAAATCGTAAGAGAATTTTTCTTTCTTGTTCTACAAACAGAGTTCCTCCTTTTTTTTCTCTTTCCCATCCTCCCTTCATATCTCTCTCTCTCTCTCTCTCTCTCTTTCTGGGCTAAATACAGTTTTCACATGTTTAAATAGTTAAGAAAAATTCAAAAAAAGAACATTGTGGGTGCCATGTGCACTGTCTAGGGGATGGACACATTTGAAGCTTTGACTTTGGGCGGGGGGGGGGCAAGGGCAATATACATAACCAAAACTTTTGTACCCCAATAATATGCTGAAATAAGAATAAAAAAAGAGCACTGTCTTTGTATCAAATAAAAATTACATGAAGTTCTAATTTTAATATCCATAAATAAAGTGTTATTGGTACATAGCCATATATTTATAGCTTCTCCATGAGTGCTTTTCTCTTACACTGGCAGAGTTAATTAGTCGCAGCAGAGACCACTTACCATATGCCCTAATACAGAAAAAGTTTTCTGGACCCTAGTATAGACACAGCTATTTTCATAAGGAGAATTCAGGCAGAACATGAAATGTGTAAACACATACATTATTGCCACAATGTATTGTCCTCAAATGTAAACTTAACTTCTCATGTGGTATAATTTCTAGTGGCATCTCACATAAGCAAGAAAAATAAAAATCTGCAGATTAAAGCAAAAAACCAAGAAACAAAACTTGAACTTTGCATAATGTGAAAGAGAGTGCAATAAAAAATTTGAAGGTGTATTTTACTTGTTAAATTATTCCCTGTCTGGACTAGTATGTTTCTCTTCCTGAGAGATCTATGTAGCTAGGAGGCAATCGCTAAACACTTGCTGATTGATTGATAGATGATGGACATTTAGCTTTGATTTTGATCTAAGTAGAATAATTTTTGAATGCCTAGTGGCTTAAAGCAAACATATTTTAGGAGTCCTATGAAAACACTGAATAAATAATCAATGGTAATAAATATCACTTCCTTAAGTTGTATTTTGTTACAAAGATAAGGGAATTTCAAAAATGTAACTAAGTTTCCATATCAGTTGACTTTCAGCACAGTAGGCCCCATGAATCTGCATCTACTGATTCAACCATCTGTTAATGAAAAATGTTCTTAAAATGTTAAAAATATTGTTTAGGATCAAGGCAGATCACAGATGCTTCCTATCTGGATAGAGCCGGAACTCATTCTGCTAAATAAGGTATCCCAAGAATGGACAAACAAGCACCACATGTACTCACCATCAAATTGGTATTAACTGATCAACATGTAAGTGCACATAGAAATAACATTCATTGAGTGTTGGGCAGATCGGAGGGAGAGGATGGAATGAGTATATACACACCTAATGAGTGCGATGCACACTGGGGGATGGAACAGACTAGAAGCTCTGACTTGGGGGGAGGGAAGAGGGGAAACAAGGGCAATATATGTAACCTAAATGTGTGTACTCTTGTAATATGCTGAAATGAAAAAAAAATCCCCTTAAAAAGGTAAAAATAATAATACAACAATAAAAGTAAAATAAACTTTAAAAATAATAGAGTATTATAACTAATTATAGCATTAATGACCTCCTAAAAATACTATGGTCAGAATCTCAAAAAGACTGCCTGTTCCTCTCATTTCAAATATATTTTAGTCCATTTGGGAAGAAATAACTAAAATTAAAGTTGCAATACTTGTTATAACACCTAGATAAGAAAAGAGAATTATCAGTGGTGGAGAAGACATATGGCTAAGAATACCAATTATCCTTTGTCATTTTCTTTGTAATGGGTAGTGTGTATGTATTTTTTTATTATTTCAGAATAATCTTTGTTTATTAGTTTATGTAAATAATTTATAAATACATAATACATATTCATCTTTGTTTGTATGTATGTATTAATACCTGTTTAATAGTAGTGTATATGCCAATCAAACACATTAGACAATTTGATCTTAGTTTTATTGCTGCATAACAAGTGAACACAAATTTGTGGCACCAAACAACACATTTACCATCTCACACTTTTTATTTGTTAGGAGTCTGGGATATCTTAGCTAGATCCCCTGCTCAGAGTGTCATAGGCTGCCTTCAATGTGTTGCCTGTGCTACATTCATGTCTGCAATCTCAGGGTTCTGTTTCATGCCTACATGGTTTTTGTGCAGAATTAATTTCCCTGAAGCTATAGAATTCATGGTTTATTAATTACTTTAAGGTCAGCAGGAGAACATGTCTACTACTCAGAGAAGGTCTAAGCCTTCTCTTAAAGGATATCTAACTGATTAAATCAGGCACACCCATGATAATCTACCTTTAGAGTGCAGTTACTCCTCATTGTCTGCAAGGAATTGGTTCTAGGACTCTGAGGATACGAAAATCTATGGTTTCTCAAGTCCCTTATATAAAATCACATTAAAACCTATACATAGCACCAGAAAATAGCAGATAAGGGGTGACCTCCTGGCTGTCTACTCCCAGAGTAGGAGCTGAAGAACACAGACAACTACATGCAAGTGGATCGCTCTTCCACAGGATCAGCTTCATGAATCTTCAGAGAAGCAGCATGGCAAAAGCAGTGTTGGGGAAAAAAGGTGAATTGGAGAATCAACCAAAAAATCCAGAGAGTGCGAGATATATAATAGAGAATAGAGCGTGGGACAGCCGCGACCGGCAGCTGGCTGGGGCAGTGTGATCTGACCCATAGGAAGACAGCTCTTCCTCCAATGACCTCCACATTCCACACAGGCAGGGAAGTGCCTAAAGTCAGTGCTAAGTAGTAGCACATGCAGACAAGCTCTGTGGAGTAGAGACAGGAGTGGAAAGCATTTTGAACTTTCCAGTATGCTGTGCTGGGTCTGTTCTGGGCAGGGGAGGGACAAGTCTGAGCTGACACTTCCCGGTACCCAGGAGGGAGCTTGGAGACAGGCTTCTCACTTCAGGAGGCCACCAAGACCAGAACAAGGGAGGTAAACACCAGAAAGGAGGCTCTTCCCTCAGAAATCACCAAAGATTTTGCTGGTGCATTGTGGGACAGAGTACACTTCTCTTCTACTGAACAGTCATGACTCAGGGTGTTAGGGAAGTGGTGGGCTCAGCAGGCGCTCTTAGAAACAGAGTGACAAACCCAGCCCTGCCACCTGCCCTGGAATCATCTCCAGCACTGGCTCTCTGTGGATGGGCAGCCACAATTTTGGGAGCCCAAGCCTAAAATCACTGTGGCGTGTTGCCCAGACAAAGGGCTCAGACAACGCCCCTGTCCCTTCCTGGCAGAACAGGTCTCTCCCTTAGAATAGGGAATTAATGAGAGAAGCTTCTTTGTCTCCCAACCCAGCAGCTGGCCTTTTCCCTCAGGCAGGTCAAACCACGCCTTTGAAGGGGCGGTAGGGGTGGAATAATGAGAAAAGCTGCTTCTTGACTGAGTCACCAGGCAGTCTCCTGCACCCCCCATTCCCTCCCAGCCACCATTGTTTCCTCTAAAGGGACAAAGTCCACCTCCACAAGGGCAGAGTAGTGAAGCAGACTGTTTTGCAAGCTAAGATCTGCAGCAGGATATCCATGGCCACTTTCATGTGACCCAGCTGCTATGGTGCTTCACCCCAAACAGTTAGAATGCACCCTAGAAGCCACTTTTCATGCTGTGACCCATGGTGGATCACGACCACCCCTTTGCATTGTCTCTGCCTCAACAGAAAAAACTATGAAACACTGAGAAAGGAAATTGCAGAGCACATAAACAGGAGGCAAACCACACCATGCTCGTGGATCAGAAGAATCTACACTGTTAAAATGTCTGTACTACCCAAAGTGATCTACAAATTCAATGCAATCTCTATTAAATTACCAACATCATTTTTCACAGATATAGAAAAAATAACTCTATGCTTTGTACAGAACCAGAGAAGACCCCCATTAAGGAAAAGAAATTTTATGCTATAAGAACAAAATGGGAGACATTAACTTACCAGACTTCAAACTATACTGCAAGGCTGTGGTTACTGTAAGGCTGGTGGCAGGCACCCCTCCCTTCCCTAATGAAAAAAGAGGTGGCTCCTCCTGTCTCTCAGTACCCTCCCCAAAACTTAAACAAAGAAATTCCTTACTCCTGGTGCCGACATCTCCTGGCTGAAGAAGCTCCCATCCCCCAGCCCTAAAAACCTATATAAACCCACTCAGACTTATGGGCAGCGCAGCTTCTCTGGGTACCATGGGTCCCGTGAGGCTTGCCTGGGTCCCTTTCTCAGGGGCTCATTACCCACACCCGGAAGCACCCCAATAAATCCTCTTTACTTATCCCTTTCAACTCTGCTGGTCTTTCTTTCTCTGGCGCTGGCAACTTCAAAGAAACCTTACAGTTACTAAATCAGCTTGGCATTGGCACAAGAACAGAGACACAGACCAGTGGAACAGAACTGAGAATCCAGATATAAAACCATCCTCATATACTAGTCTAATCTTGACAAAGCAGACAAAATCATACACTGGGGGAAAGATTCCTTGTTCAATAAATGGTGCTGGGAAAACTGGATAGCTACATGTAGAACACTGAAACAAGACCCACGCCTTTCACCTATCACAAACGTCAAATCACAGTGGATAACAGACTTAAACCTAAGTGAAACTATTAGAATTATAAAAGAAAATGTGGGAAAAACTCTTATAGACATTGGCGTAGACAAAGAATTTATGAACAAGACCCCAAAGGCAATCACAGCAACAACAAAAATAAATAAATGGGACTTGATTAATTTAAAAAGCTTCTGCATACCCATAGAAACTGTCATGAGAGCAAACAGACAACCTATAGAATGGGAAAAAATTTTCTCATGCTACACATCTGATAAAGGGCTGATAACTAGAATCAATTTAGAACTCAGGAAAATCAGCAAGAAAAAAACCAAACAACCCTATCAAAAAGTGGGCAAAGGACATGAATAGAAACTTTTCAAAAGAAGACAAAATAATAGACAAGAAACAGATGAAAAAATGCTCAACATTTGTAATCATCAGGGAAATGCAAATCAAAACCACAATGAGATATCAAATATCTCTAGTGAGAATGGCGCTTATCAAAAAGTCCCAAAACAATAAATGCTAGTGCAGATGTGGAGAAACAGGAACACTCATACCCTTCTGGTGAGACTGCAAACTAGTGCAACCTCTGTGAAAAGCAATATGGAGATACCTTAAACAGATACAAGTAGAACTGCAATTTGATCCAGCAATCCCATTAATGGGCATCTACCCAAAAGAACAAAGGACATTCTATAAAAAAAAAAATACATCTGCACTCAAAGGTTTATAGCAGCACAATTCACAATTGCAAAGATGTGGAAACAACCCAACTGCCCATGAATCCATGAGTGGATTAATAAAATGTGGTATATGTATATGGTATACCATGGAGTACTACACAGCTATAAGAATAATGGTGATCTAGCTCCTCTTATATTTTCCTGGATAGTGCTGGAACCCAGTCTACTAAATAAAGTATCTCAAGGATGGAAAAATAAGGACCACATGTACTCACCATCAAATTGGTTTCACTGATCATCACCTAAGAGCGTCTTTAGGAATACATTAATAGGGTGTAGGGCAGATGTGGGAGTGGGAGGGGATGGATGTACACATACATGAGTGTGATGCACACTGTCTGGGGGATGGACACACTTGAGGGTCTGACTCGGGGGATGGGTGGAGGGGCAAGGGCAATATATGTAACCTAAACTTTTATACCCACATAACACATGGAAAAAAAACTGATATTAATTTTAAAATACTGGTTGAATATTTTAAAAAAAAATTACTGTTTATTAACAATGCACTCAAGAGCTCTTGAGATGTAGGTGTACAGTAGCATAATGTTTTCTTGACTTTTAATCCAACATCCTTTCTGCAGCCCATAAGCTACAGAGTAATTGGACCTCTCGGTTATTGTTGAAGAGGTACGTCTTTTTTAATTAATTAATTTATTTATTTGAGGATACTATGGGGGTACAAACATTTTGGTTGCATGTTATGACTTTCCCACTCCCAAATCATGATTTGAGCCATACCTTTTCTCCCCTACAATGTTCACCGGGTCCATTAGTTATGAGTTTACCCACCCCTAACCCCCTAATTCCTGAAGAATATTGCTACTGTGTGAGCACCATAGTATTGATGATTTAGTTTCAATTTGATGGTGAGTACCTTGGTGCTTATTCCTCCATTCTTGTGATATCTCACTTTGGAGGATGGGCTCACCTCTATCCAGGAAAATATAGGAGGTGCTAGATACTATCATTTCTTATAATTGAGTAATATTCCATCGTCTGTATACATACACCAAATTTTCGTGTGTATATATACACCAAATTTTAATAATCTACTCATGAGTTTCAGACACTTGGGTTGTTTCCACATCCTTGCAATAGTGAATTGTGCTGCCATAAACATTCAGGTGCAGATGTCTTTATTATAGAATGTCTTTTCTTCTTTTGGTTCGATACCTAACAGTGCTATTGCTGGATTAAATGGTATTTCTATTTTTAGGTCTTTGAGGTATCTCCAAATTCTTTTCCAAAGAGGGTGCACTAATTTGCAGTCCCGCCAGCAGTGTAAAAGTGTTTCTGTCTCTACACATACTCATCAACATTTGTGTTTTGGGATTTTTTGATAAAGGCCAATCTAACTGGGGTTAGGTGATATCTCTTTGTGGTTTGGATTTGCATTTTTCTAACGAATAGAAATGATGAACTTTTTTTATGTTTGCTGGCCATTATCCTCTCTTCTTTTGGAAAGTTTCTGTTCATTTTCTTTGGCCATTTATTGATGGGATTGTTTGATTTTTCCTTCTTGATTTTTTTAAAGTTCTAGTTAGATTCTTATCATCAGCCCTTTATTAGGTGTATAGGGAGTAAATATTTTCTCCCATTCTTTAAGCTGTCTATTCACTGTAATGATAGTTTCCTTGATTGTGCAAAAGCTTTTTAATTATATTACAGGTCAGAATGATTTATTTTTGTTGATGCTGTGATTCTTTTGGGGATCTTATTAAAAATTTCATTGCCTATGCTGATGTCTGAAAGGGTCTTTCCTGCATCTTCGTCTAGGATTCTTAAGGCTTCATGCTTTAGGTTTAAGTCTATTATCTATTTTGATTGGAGTTTTATAACAGGAGAGAGGTGGGGATCCAGTATCAATCCTCTGAATATAGCTATGCAGTTTTCTCAGCATATTTATTGAAAAGGGATTCTTTTCTCCAGTGTATACTATTGTCTGCTTTGTTGAAGATTAGATTACCATATGCGGATGGTTTCATCTATGGATTCTCAGTCCTGCTTCAAAGGTCACAATCTCTGATCTTGTGCCACTACCATACTGTTTTAGTTACTCTACCGTTGTAGTGCAGCTTGAAATCTGTTAGACTGATACCTCCCAGTTTGTTCTTTTTGCTTAAGAATGCTTTAGTTATATGCGATCTTCTCTGGTTCCATATAAAGCATAGAATTATTTTTTCTAAATATGTAAAGAATGATGTTGGTACTTTGATGGGGATTGCATTAATTCTGTAGATCACTTTAGGTAGTATGGACATTTTAACGATGTTGATTTTACCAATCTATGAGCAAGGTAGATTTTTCCATCTGTTTACATTTTCTATAATTTCATTTCTTAGTGTTTCATACTTGTCTCTCTATATGTCTCTCACATCTTTGGTTAAATATATTCCTAGATATTTAATTTTCCTTGAGACTATTGTAAGAGGTATTCCATATTTTTTTGAACTTCAGCTTGACTGTTATTGGCATATATGAATGTCTCTGATTTGTTTATATTCATGTTGTATCCAGAGACTTTACTGAACTCATTTATCAATTCCAGGAGTCTCTTGGTTTAATCCTTGGCTTTACTAGATATAAGATCATATCACCAGCAAAGAGCAAGAATTTAATATCATCTGTCCCCACTTGGATGCCTTTAATCCCCCTCTCTTTTCTTATTGCTCTTGTGAGAACTTCCAATACTATGTTGAATAGAAGTGGAGATAGTGGGCAACTTGTCTGGTTCTGATTCTAAGAGGAATGGTATCAACTTTTCCCCATTCAAATGCTATTGGCCATGGGTTTGTCATAAATGGATTTGATAATTTTATTTTATTTGTTATTTCTTTATTTATTTTTTTATTTCAGCTTATTATGGGGGCACAAAAGTTCAGGTTACATATGTTGCCCATGTACAGCCTATCCCCCAGAGTCAGAGCTCCAAGCATGCCATTCCCCAGACAGTGCGCATTGCACTCATCATGTAGGTATACACCCATCCCCTCCTCCTACCTCCCCATCCTCGAGTCAGCACTTTCAAGAGTTACCATTCCACAAATGGTGTGCAAAGCACTCATTGTGTAGGCATACACCCATCCCTTCCCCACACCCCACCTCAGTCTGATATCCGATTGGTATCATTCCCAAATGTGTATTTAGGTGATGATCAGGGAAACCAATTTTCTGGTGAGTACATATGATGCTTGTTTTTCCATTCTTGGGATACTTCACTTAATAGAATGGGTTCCAACTCTCTCCAGGAGAACCACAGAGATGTCGTATCTTCATTATTCCTTATAGCTGAGTAATATTCCATGGTATACATATACCACAGTTTACTAATCCAATCATGTATTGATGGGCATTTGGGTTGTTTCCACATCTTTGCTATTGTGAATTGTGCTGCTATAAACATTCGGGTATATGTATGTGTCTTTGTCACAGAATGACCATTTTTCCTTTGGGTATATGCCCAATAATGGGATTGCTGGGTCAAATGGCAGGTCTACTTGAATCTGTTTAAGATACCTCCATAATGCTTCCCACAGGGGTTGCACTAGTTTGCAGTCGCACCAGCAGTGAATGAGTGTTCCTGTCTCTCCACATCCATGCCAACATGTGTTGTTTTGGGATTTTTTTTTATAAAAGCCATTCTCATTGGGGTTAAGTGATATCTCATTGTGGTTTTCATTTGCATTACTCTGATGATTAGGGATGTTGAGCATTTTTTCATATGTTTGTTATCCATTCTTATATCTTCTTTCGAGAAGTTTCTATTCATGTCATTTGCCCACTTTTTGATAGGGTTGTTTGATTTTTTCTTGCTGACTTTCTGAGTTCTAAATAGATTCTTGTTATCAGTCCTTTATCTGATGTGTAGTATGCAAAAATTTTTTTCCATTCTGTAGGTGGTCTGTTTATTCTCATGACTGTTTCTTTGGCTGTGCAGAAGCTTTTTAATTTAATCATGTCCCATTCATTTATTTTTGTTGCTGCTGTGATTGCCTTAGGGGTCTTCTTCATAAATTCTTTGCCTAGGTCAATGTCTGTAAGAGTCTTTCCTACATTTTCTTCTAGAATTCTGATTGTATCGTGCCTAAGGTTTAAGTCTTTATCCACCGTGATTTGATTTTGTGAGAGGTGAAAGCTGTGGGTCCTGTTTCAGTCTTCTACAAGTGGCTAACCAATTCTCCCAGCACCATTTATTGAATAGGGATTCTTGTCCCCAGAGTATATTCTTTACTGCTTTGTCAAAAATTAGGTGGCTATATGAGGATGGATCTATATTTGGATTTTCTGTGGTGTTCTACTGGTCTATGTCCCTGCACTTGTGCTAATACCAGGCTGTTTTAAGAACCATGGCCTTGTAGTATAGTTTGAGGTCTGGCAAATTAATACCTCCCATTTTGTTTTTGTTGCTTAAAATTGCTTTTGCTATATGGGGTCTTCTCTGGTTCCATACAAAGTGTATAATTATTTTCTCTACATCTGTGAAGAATGATGTTGGTAATTTAACAGGGATTGCATTAAATCTGTAGATCCTTTTGGGTAACATAGACATTTTAACAATGTTGATTCTTCCAATCCACGAGCATGGTATATTTTTCCATCTATTTGCAAGTTCTACTGTTTCTTTTCTCGGTGTTTCATAGTTTTCCTTATGGAGGTCCTTTACCTCTTTAGTTAGATATATTCCTAGATATTTTATTTTCTTTGTTGCTATTTTGAAGTGTATTCAGTCTTTAATTTGGTTTTCTGATTGACTGTTATTGGCATATATAAATGCCTCTGATTTGTGAATATTAATTTTGTAGCCTGAGACTTGGCTATATTTGTTAATCAATTCCAGGAGTCTCATGGTTGAATCTTGGGGGTTTTCCAGATATAGCATCATATCATCAGCAAAAAGTGAGAGTTTGATCTCTTCATTCCGTATTTGGACTCCCTTGATTCTGCTCTCTTGCCTGATAGCTCTCGCAAAGACTTCCAATACTATGTTGAAAAGTAATGGAGACAGTGGGCAGCCCTGTCTGGTTCCAGTTCTAAGTGGGAGTGCTTTTAAATTTTCCCCGTTCAGTATGATGTTGGCTGTGGGTTTGTCATATATGGCTTGTATCATTTTTATGTAGGTTCCATCAACGCCTAT
>JAPYYL010000031.1:610022-630621 GCA_028534055.1 Eulemur mongoz
ATTTCTATTTTTTTGAATTTTTTAAGACATGCTTTATGTCCTGGGATATGGTCAATCTTAGAGAATGTCCTGTGAGCTGATGAGAAGAATATATATTCTGTGGACTTTGGGTAGAATGTCTTATAGATGTCAGCCATGCCCATTTGTTCTAGCATTCTATTTAGGTCCATTATGTCTTTGTTTATTTACTGTTTAGAGGATCTGTCCTGTACTGTCAGTGGGGTGTTAAAGTCTCCAGCTATTACTGTATAGTTATCTATCATTTGGTTGAGATCTAGTAGGGTTTGCTTTATGAATCTCGGTGCACCTAGGTGGGTGCATATGTATTGAGTATAGTCATGGCTTCTTGTTGAATTGTGCCTTTAACCAGTATGTAGTAGCCATCTTTGTCTTTTATTAATTTTGTTGGTTTGAAAGCTAAATTATTGGAAATTAAGATTGCCACGCTAGCTTTCTTTTGGTTACCGTTTTCTTGAACTATCGATTTCTATCCTTTTATTTTCAGTCTAAATGCATCTTTGCAGGTTAGGTGAGTTTCTTGAAGACGGCAGATACTTGGATTGTGTTTTTTTATCCATTGGGCCAGTCTATGTCTCTTGAGCGGGGAATTCAAGCCATTTACATTTATTGAGAAAACTGATAAGTGAGACAGTTTTTTGTTCAGCTTGTTGGGTAGAACTTCATTGCGATGTTTTCTCTCCTGAGCCATTGTGGTATCTGGAATTTGATCTTTAGCTCTTGAGTAGTTTTACATTCGTGGATCTTTCTTGTGCTGATCCGTGTGTATTCTCTTTTGAGTACTTCTTGGAGGGCTGTTCTTGTCTTGGTGAATTCCCTCAACCTTTGTTTATCTGAGAAAGTCTTGATTTCTCCTTCGTATAGAAAACTTAGCTTAGCTGGGTACAAGATTCTAGGCTGGGCATTATTCTGTTTCAGAAGCATGAAAATGGGGCCCCAACCTCTTCTTGCTTGTAAGGTTTCAGCTGAGAGATCTGGCATAATTCTGATGGGATTTCCTTTGTAAGTTACTTGTTTCTTTCTCCTTTCAGCTCGGAAAAGGGACTCTTTAGTGGATATTTTTGTCAGCCTGATGACTACATGGCGTGGTGTTTTCCTATTTGCTATGAATCTTTCAGGGGTCCTTTGAGCTCTTTGAATCTGTATGTCTAGACTATCGTCAAGGCCTGGAAAATTTTCCTCGATTATGTCTTCAAATAGCTTGTCCAACCTTTGCTTATTGTCTTCTTCACCCTCAGGAATGCCAATAACTCTCAAGTTAGGTTTCTTCACATAATCCCACATTTCTTGAAGACTCTGATCGTTTCTCTTACTTTTTTGATCTATCTCTGTGACTGACTTATTTAGTTGGAAAGAGTTATCTTCAATTTCTCAGATTCTTTCCTCTGTTTGATCTATTCTGCTCTTGAGACTTTCCACAGTGTTTTGTAGCTCTGTGAGTGAATTCTATATTTCTAGGAATTCCGTTTGGTTTTTCTTCAGTATTTCAATTTCTGTAGTGAATTTTTCCTCTAAATCCTGTATTTTTTTTGTGTGTGTGGTTTCCTTGTATTGGTTATCCATTGAATCTAGTATATTATTCAGCTTGTTTATGATCCATAAATGGATTTCTACCTGTGACATGTTGGTGTTTTGAGTCTGGCTTGTTTCAAATGGTTAAGAGCTGATATTTTTCTTTTGGGGTGAGTTTTCCGTTGATTCTTTGTGCTCCCCGTGTTTTTTCACTGGGCCCTTCCCATCTAGATTTATCATTGGATCTTTTCTTATAGGTTAAGTCTGGTTAACAGCACTCTTTGTGCTCTATTCTTAAGCTGTGGAGCAGTCTAGGTATATTGCTTCTTTTGGCAAGAGGAGGAGACTGTTGTGTAGTGTTTAGAGATTTTTCTATTTCAGTTGGGAGACTGCTTCTGATGGGTTGAATCCTAGAGGATTGGAGTGATCCAAGACTGCTTTGCTGAGTTAGGACCCTGTGTTGTGGTCTTTCAGAAGGCAGGGAGGGTCCACACTAGTAGTAGACTGAAGTTCTCTTTGTTTGTTTGTTTGTTTGTTTCCCTTTGGTTCTTCCTCTATAGGGGAGGTTTCTATCTCTATCGACAGGAAAGATACTAGCTATGGGGAGTGGACGGTGCCCTCGCTCACTCATCACCCCAGTTGCTGCAGCTCCCATGGGCAAAAATCTGCCTTCGCCCAATGTCCCCAGGGATCAGGTTCCACACTCTCACTTCTGGAGAAGTATTCGGTGTTTACACATGGGCAGCGCCCCTATATAAGGTCTGTGGACCAGGGGAGGGGGCCGTCCAGGGATTCTCTTGGCACCGTAATGCTCCGCAGTGACTTGACTTTGGGCCCTAAGCTGGTGATTCCGCGCCCACAGATCGCCGGCGCTGGGGGTGACTCCTCAGGTTCCGGTATGTATCAGAGCCAGGGGCCTGGCCCATTCCAAAGCTCACCGTGGGTCTCCAGTTAGAAGGCGAAAAGAGAGAAGAAAGAAAAAAAAAAGAAAAGAAAAGAAAAGAAAAGAAGAGGAAAGAAAGAGAAGAAAAAGAAAGAGAAAAGAAAAAAAGAAGAAAAAAGAAAAAAAAAACTCACAAAAAACCAAACCAAAAACACCCAAAACACAAACAAAAAAGAACCAAAACAAAACTACACAGCACCACACCACACTGCAAAGCGAAAAGATACACAAATCTGACATATATAGTTCGGCGATTCAAAGTTTTTTGTTTTTATGCCTTAGCGCAGCTCCACCACTTCACATCCACTCAGCTGGGTCTTGAGTGGCCATTTAAAGTTTTTGTTTTTTATGCCTTAGCACAGCTCCGCCCCTTCACTCCCGCCTGGCTGGGTTCCAAGCAGTTTCGGAGTCAACTTCAAGATCAAGATGGCATCTGCACACCCGCAGAGCTCCTGGGGTGGTGGGAATATAGCCTCCGCGTTCAAAAAGGCGCAGCAGACAGAGGCCTGGAGGGCAAAGGTCCCTGCCAAGGCAGTCTGGCTCATGAGCCACTGCAAAAAAACCCAGAAAAAATCACCAAGAATAAAATATATACTTCAGCGAGTCTATTTTTTTTTTTTTTTTTACACCTTAGCGCAGCTCCACCCCTTCACACCTAGTGCGCCCTGGCGGAGATTTCTCCAGGGTCCAAGCTGTTCACCCTTTATTGCTACCCAGCATGCTCATGCATATCCCGCACTCCTGGCATTGGTTCAGAGATCAGAGGAGGGCACCGGGCAGAGAGAGCCGCTCGGCACTTTATGGCTTCTGAGCGGTTTCGCCCTCGCTTTCAAGATGGAGCCTGCAGAGCTCTGGGGCTGGAGGGGACCAGCTCCCCAGCAGGCAGAGACCGCCACTGCCGGGGGGCTGGCCAGCAAGGATGTCCACTGGGGGGCACCAGCTGGAGAACCGCCGAAAAAGGCAGCATGGAGGCGCAACGTTATTTGCTGTCCGGGGATCTTTTGTGTTTTTCCACCCCGCTGCAGGTCCATCCCTCCTCACCAAGCGCTGTCTCAGCTGAGAGCCCCCAGTTTCTAAGGTATTTTCCTGAAAAAGCTTTGTGTCTGCAATGCCCCACGTATCCTTCAGTGACTCTACACTGGGCTGAGGCAGGTCTCTAATCAATTGGGAGGGGAAGTCATTGAAGAGAGCAAGCTGCTTTCCCAAGAGGCTGCACCCGCCCCACCTGGGGGCAGGTGTAGCCTACCCGTGCTCCGCTGGCTACTTTCTGTCCCGCGTTCTGCAGAATCCTGCGATCCTAATTTTCGTTCACCTCAGACCTCACTCACTCTGTTTGTCCCACGTTGATTTTCCATGGATTCAGACCGCTATTCCTGTGTGGGAGCACTCCTTTAGCATTGTGGCAGGTCCAGATCCACGTCTTCCTCACCGGGAGCACAGATCCAGGCAGTCTCCACCATTCCGCCATCTTCTCTCTATACTTTCTATTTTGTAAACTTTTTTAAGACATGCTTTATGTCCTAAGATATGGTCAATCTTGGAGAATGTCCCATGAGCTGATGAGAAGAAAGTATATTGAGTGGTTTTTGGGTAGAATGCCCTGTAGATGTCAGTCAGACCCATTTGATCTACCATTCTATTTAAGTCCACTATTTCTTTGTTTATTTTTTGTTTTGAGGATCTGTCCTGAACTGTCAGCAGCGTGTTAAAATCTCCAGCTACTAAAGTGTTGTTATCTATCATTTGGTTCAGATCAAGTAGGCTTTGCTTTATGAATCTGGGTTCACCTAGGTTGGGTGCATATATATTAAGTGTAGTTATGTCTTCTTGTTGAATTGTACCATTCACCAGTATATAGTATCCATCTTTGTCTTTCTTTACTTTTGTTGATTTAAAAACTACGTTATCAGAGATTAGAACCACCATGCCAACTTTCTTTTGGGTTTCATTTGCTTGGAATATTGATTTCCACCCTTTTATTTTCAGTCTAAATGCATCCTTGCAGGTTAGATGAGTTTCCTGAAGACAGCAGATACTTGGCTTATATTTTTTTATCCATTGGGTCAGTCTATGTCTCTTGAGTGGGAATTCAATCCATTCACATGTAATGAGAGAACTGATAAGTGAGACAGATTACTTTTCCTCAAGTTGGGTTGAATTTCATTGATCTGTTTTCTCTCTTGAGACATTATGATAACTGGGTTTTTTATATTTATCTCTTGATTAGTGTTACATTCGAGGGTCCTTCTTGTGCTGGACCATGTGTAACTCTGTTTTGAGTACTTCTTGGAGAGCTGGTCTTGTCTTGGTGAATTCCCTGAGTTTTTGTTTATCTGAGAATGTCTTAGTTTCACCTTCATATATAAAACTGAGCTTAGCTGAGTACAGAATTCTAGACTGGGCATTATTCTGTTTCAGAAGACTGAGAATGGGGCCCCAATCTCTTCTTACTTGTAAGGTTTCAGTTGAGAAATCTGGCATGATTCGGGTGGACTTTTCTTTGTATGCTACTTGTTTCTTTCTCCTTACAGCTCAAAGAAGGGCTTCTTTAGTGGATATTTTGGTCAGTCTGATGACTACATGGCATAGTGTCTTCCAATTTGGTATGAATCTCCCAGGGGTTCTTTGAGCTTCTTGAACCTGAATATCTAGAGATTTGGCAAGGCCTGGGAAATTTTCCTCAATTATATCTTCAAATAGTTTATTCAACCCTTGCTTATTTTCTTTTTCACCCTCAGGAATGCCGATAACTCTCACATTAGGCTTCTTCACTTAATACCACATTTCTTGTAGACTCTGGTTTTTTTTTCTCATGTTTCTTTGCTCTAACTCTGTGACTGTCTTATTTAATTGGAAAGTGTTATCTTCGATCTCTGAGATTCTTTCTTCTGTTTGATCTACCCTGCTCTTGAAACTGTCCACTGTGTTTTGTAGCTCCTTGAATAAATTCTTCATTTCCAGGAGTTCAGTTTGATTTTTCTTCAATATTTCAATTTCTTTGGTGAATTTTTCTTCTGAGTCCTGGATCTTTTTTTGTCGTTTCTTTGTTTTGATTATCCATTTTTTCTTGCATAATGTTCAGCGTGTTTATGATCCATATTTGAAATTCTTCTTGTGACATGTTGCTATTTGGAATCTGGTTTGTGTTAATTGGCGGAGAACTAGTAATCCTCTTTGAGGGCAAGGTTTCATCTTGATTCTTTATACTTTCAGAGTTCTTTAGATGAGCCCTTCCCATCTGGATGAATCCTAAGATCCTTTCTTTCAGCTTTAGTCTGGATAGGGGCATGCCATGAGTACCAGGTAAGCTGCCTCCTCTGTCGTTAGGGGGAGCCCTTCGCGTGTTGTTCAGGATTTTGCTACCTCCGCTGGGGGGGGCTGCTCCTCTTCCTCTCCCGAGGTGGTTTCCATCTCTCTCTGTGAGAAAGACAGTGGATAGGGGTAGAGGAGCAGCGCCCTCGTTCGCCCAGCGCCCCAGCCACTGCAGTTCCCACGGGAGATAGTCCGCTCCGCCCCAATGTCTGTAAGGTCCACGCTCCACTCTCTCATGACTGGGGAACCACTCAGTGTTCACACAAAGGCTTAGCTCCTAGTCGGGTCCATGGACTAGGGAAGGGAGCCGCCCAGGGAGCCACCTGGTACCCAATCGCTCCACAGCGTTTAGGCTGTGAAACCCAACGATGGTGACCACCAGTCTGCAGATCACTGTCACTGGGGTTGAACCCTCAGGGACCAGCAGAGGCCAGAGGAGCCAGGGACTGGGAGAATCCAGCCGCCTGCCTAAACAAGACAGATTGGCATCTGCTAGAGCCAGGACTGAGGCAGCCCTGTGGCCCGCATATAGGAGACAGTTATAGAATGACTTTTGTTTCTTTGTGTAGATGCTCAATAATGGGATTGCTGGATCGAATTGTGGGTCTATTTGAATCTATTTAAGGTATCTCCATAATGCTTTCCACAAGGGTTACACTAGTTTGCACTCCCACCAGCAGTGTATGAGTGTTCCTGTGTCTCCACATCCATGCCAACAGATAATTTTAAAGCGTGACCCGTCTATGCCTATTTTGTTCAGAGATTTTATCATAAAGGTGTGCTGGACTTTGTCAAATGCTTTTTCTGCGTCTATTGAGAGAATCATATGGTCTTTGTCTTGCTTTTATTTATGATGCAAATTGCATTAATAGATTTGTGTATGTTGAATAAGACTTACATCCCTGGAATAAAGCCCACCTGGTCATGGTGCATTATTTTTTTCATGTGCTGCTGAATTCGATTTGCTGAAATTTTGTTGAGGATTTTTGCATCTATATTCATGAGGGATACTGGTCTCTAGTTTGCTTTTTTTGTTGTTTCCTTTCCTGGCTTTGGTATCAGGGTGATATTGCCTGTGTAGAATGAGTTACCGCCTTTCTCAGTGCTGTGGAATAATGTCTGTAGTATAGATATGAGTTCTTATTTGTATGTTTGGTAAAACTCTGAAGTGTACCCATCTGGTCTGTGACTTTTCCTTTTTGGAAAGTTTTAGTTACTGGTACAATTTCTGTGCTTGAGATTGGTCTATTCAGGAATTGTATTTTCTTCCAGGTGAGCTTAGGGAGGTTGTATGTTTCCAGGAATTTGTCCATTTGCTTCTCATTATGCAGTTTTTAGGCATATCAGTTTTTATAGTAATCAAAAATAATGTTTTATATTTCTGTGGTGTCTGTTGTGACCTCTCATTTTTTATTTCTAATTGAGTTCATTAGAGTCCTTTCCCTTCAAGTTCTTGTCAATATGGCAAAAGGGTTGTGAATTTTGGTTATATTTTTTAAAAAACCAGCTTTTATTTTTTTGATCTTCCATATAGTTCTTTTTCTCTTAATTTCATTTAGTTCTGCTTTGATCTTAGTTATTCCTTTCCTTCTACTAGGTTTGGAATTGATTTTCTCTTCCTTTTCTAGTTCCTTGACACTGTTAGTTTATTGATTTCTGAGCTTTCTGTTTTTTGGATGTGAGCATTTAATCCCATTAGTTTTCCTCTCCAGAATGTGTTTGCTGTATCCCACAGGTTTTGATAACTTGTGCCTCTGTTACCATTTAGTTTAAAGAAACTTTTGATTTGCCTCTGTATTTCCTCATTTGCCAAATATTTATTTAATAAATAGATTATTTAGTTTCCATGATGTTGTAAGGTGGTGAGAATTTCTGTTGGAATTGAACTGTAATTTTATACCACTATGATGAGAGAAAATACAGAGTATAATTTCTCTTTTTTTGAATTTGTTAAGGTCTGATTTGTGCCCTAGTATGTGATCAGTTTTGGAGAAAGTTCCATGAGCTGTTGAGAAGAATGTGTATTTAGGTGGAATATTCTGTAGCGGTCTGTCAGACACTTTGGTTCTAGAGCTCTGTTTAAGTCCATTATTCTTCTGTTTATTCTCTGTTTGGAAGATCTGTCCAGTTCATTCAGTGGGGTGTTGAATTCTCTGGCTACCATGGCATTATTGTTTATCATGCTATTTATATCAGACAGGGTTTGCTTTATGTAACTGGGCACTCCTGATTTGGGTGCATAGATATTAAGGATACTTAATTATTCTTGTTGGAACTTCCCTTTCACCATTTTATAGTGGCTGCTTTTGTTCTTTCTTACTTTTGCTATTTTAAAGCTTATGTTATCTGAAATAAGTAAGGCTATCCCTGCTTTCTTTTGACTTCCATTTCCCTGGAGGATTGTTTTCCATCCCTTAACCTTGAGCCTGAAGGCATCTTTGTCAGTTAGATGAGTTTCCTGTAGACAGAAGATACTTGGCTTGTGGATTTTTATGCACTCTACCAGTGTATGTCTCTTCAGAGAACAGTTTAAGTCATTCACATTTATTGAGAGCGTTGAAATTTGATGGAGATTTATGTTCATATTCTTGGGTGGAATCCTGTTGTTTTGTATTGCTCCTTAAGCCATCATGGAGTCCAGGTTCTAGACTTTAACTCTTGAATGATTTCTACTTTGGAGAAAGTCTATTGCACTGTTTAGTGTGTAATGCATGTCTGAGTACTTCCTGTGAGAGTTGTCTAGTCTTCACAAATTCCATCAGTAATTGCTTGTCTGGGAAGGTGTCATTTCTTTCTCATAGAAGAAATACAATTTTGCTAGATAGAGAATTCTACATTTGGCATTATTCTGTTTTAGAAGATTGAATGATAGGAACACAGTCCCTTCTGACTTGTAAAGTTTCAGTTGATAAGTCCGCAATTAGTCTGATAGGTTCTCCTTTGCATGTTTTTTCTTGCTTCTGTGTCACTACTGGAATAATTGTTTCTTTTGTGTTTACTTTGGTCAGTGTAATAGCTATGTGACATGGTGGTTGCCTTTTCACATTGAGCCTCCCAGGAGTTCTTTGTGCTTCTTGTATCTGGATATCAAGATTTCTGGCCAGGCCTGGCATATTTTCCTCCAGTAGTCCATGCAATAAGTTCTCCAACTCTCATGGGGTTTTTGTTTTGTCTTTTCTTTTCTTTTTTTTTCTTTCCATCTTCTTCTTCTTCTGGGATGATAATGATTCTTATATTTGGCTTCTTTACATAATTTCACATTTCTTATATTTTTAGTCCTGTCTCTTGTTTCTGTGTTCTGTTTCTTCATCTGATTTGTTTAGCACATATGAATTATCTTCAAGCTCTGAGATTTTTTCCTCTGTGTGATCTATTCTATTCTTGAGGCTTTCCACTGTGTTTTGAAGTTCTTTGAATGCCTCCTTCATTGTCAAGATTTCTGCTTGGTTTTCTGTGGTATTTCAATTTCTGAGAGAATTTTTCATTCATTTCCTGTATTATTTTTGTGGTTTCTTTAGGTTGGGATTCTATTTTATCTTCAATTCCATTGAGTTTTCTTACAACACATGTTTGGAATTTTTGCTTTCAGTTTAATCTTATAGTGTAAGTTGGTATCAATTGATGGAGATCGAATATCTTCTTTCAGAGGTGATTTTCTCTCAGATCTTTCATGTTTCCTGTGTTCTTTCCCTGATTGTTTCTCATTAGGCTACTTTGTCTAGGATTAAGGGTGCTGGGACTGATTTATGGATTTAATTCTGGAACTCCAAAGGGATGTGCCTTGACAATACTGAGAAGGTGCACTCTGGTCCTGTATTGTCCTAGAGGTGTTTTAGCCTCTTAGATTATCCCTGACCTATATTCTTCACCTCCTACCAAAGGAGATTAGTGAGTTTGGACCCCCCTTGCTTAGCATCTGAGTTGTTGGATCACTCTTGTGTGTGTGACCCTCCTGCTGTCCACTAGTTTGAGATGGAAGACACTGTGTTGAGCTATGGGGTTACCCTCTCTTTTTTTGCTTGTAGTTTGTGTGGATGAGTTGGTTATTGAGGTATTCCAACACCTTTGTATTGGGCTCTAAAACACAGAAGGGTACATACAAGTGCCCCAGATTTTGGGGAACATCATGCCACTTCCAAGGTTTACTTGAGCCCTGTTACCACTTTAGGTAGAGTGAGAATAACAGGTACTTGTGAGCCTAAGAGTGTATACTTCTGAGGTTGTTTGATCTGCAGCTAGGGTAGAGCTGCTAATATGTTATTCTGGGCTCTTTTGTCACACTTGTGAAGCAGCTCCAGGTGGGAGATGTCAATTGGTGCACTTGCTAAGCATGCTGGTCAATATTTTCCTTCCCAGACTACAAGCCCAAAGTTGGCATCAGCCCAGTCAGCAAGGGCAAGACTTTGTGTTATGATCTTATCAGATGATCAAAATCAACCTGCTGTATGGAGTCAATAATCTGTTCCTTTTTGCTTAGTTACAAGGTCCCACAGATTCATGTCAGTGTCACAGGGAAAGTAATTTTTCTCCTTTCTTCCTGCCTTCAAGGACTGAGTCTGTCCTGTTGGGCTGAGGAGCAGCGTTGGCTTAGACAACCACAAGAAACAGCAACAGTCTGAGACAACCCAGAAAATGTCTTCTCTCATCTCTCCCCTCCTTCAAGAGTGGGGTAGTTCCTGCCGAAGGGGAAATTAAGCTGCTGGGCTAGCGGATGGGCACTTCCTGAGACAACAAGTTGTCTCATCCCAGGAAGTGGCTACTTTTGTTATTCTGCCTCTCAACGGGCAGGATTTATCCAGTACCTATGAAGCATATGCCACAGGGCTGCTGAAGAAGCACTGCCCAAGGCCCCCTGAGGGTCTCAGTTCAGAAAGCAGCTTCCTTCACTACTCTGCCCTTCCAGTTATGGGATCTATCACTTTGGCATGAATCACAGGTGCTGGGCAGGGTGGAGGGCCACCTGAGATCACCTAGCAATTCAGCCAAGAAAGTAGCTTCTCTCCTTACTCCCCTCGTCCAAGGGTGGGCCCTGCTCTGCCAGGCAGGGTCAGGGGCATTCCCTGAGACCATTGCTTGGGCTTGTCCTGCTGGACGGGAGAAAGTGTGGTGCCCACATCGGCAACATGCCATGCCATTTTTAGGCTATTGACCCCCCAAATGGCAGCTGCTTACCCATGGAGAGTCAGCACTGGAGGTGACTCCTCAGGGAGCATCAGGTGCTGGGTTTGGCAGCCAGTCTCTAAGAGCAGCCTGCTATCCCTGCTGCTTCCTTGATGCACTGAGTCATGTCAGTTCGGTAAGAGAGAGCTGTGCTTGGTCCCGCTCAGCATCAGTCAAATCTTTATTGGTTTCTTAGGGCAGATATTCCTTTTTGGCATTCACCTCTCTTGTTATGGTCCCAGCAGCCACCAGAAGTGAGAAACCTGTCTCCAAACTTGGTCCTCTGGTACCGGGAAGTGGCCACTCAGACCAGTCCCTCCCCCCAGTGCAGACCTAGCACAACACACTGGAGGGGTCAAATTTTTTCCCACTTTTGTCTCTACTCCACACAGCTTTTTGGCCTATTCTACAACTTCATACTGACTTTAGGCACTTCCCTGCCTAAAGGGATGTGGAGGTCAGTGGAGGAAGAGTTTTCTCCTGTGGGACAGATCACACTGCCTCAGCTGGCTGATGGGCATGGCTGTCCCATGCTCTGTTTTCTATTGTGGATCTCACACTCTCCAGACTTTGCAGTCAATTCTCCAATTCACCTTTTTCTCCCTCAGCACTGCTTGTCCAGCACTGCTTCTCTGAAGATTCATGATGCTGTTCCTGTGGGAGAGTGATCCACTCATGTGTAGCTGTCCACATTGTTTAGTTCCTATTCTGGGAGCAGAGAACCAGGAGGTCACCCCTAATCCACCATTTTCTGACCAAGAGGTATGCTTTATAAAGTTATAGCTGTTACAATTAGTGAATACATTGATGGATCTTGGGAAAGTAAATTGAAAACCTTCTGGGAAGAATTCACCATTCTAGATGCCATTAAGAACATTCATGATTGATGAGAGGAAGTTAAAACATCAATATTGACAGAAGTTTGAAGAAACCTGATTCCAACTGTCTTGTGTTTGACAGTGAGAGACTTCAATGAAGGAGGAAATTCCAGATGAAGTGGAAATAGCAAAAGAGCTAGAACTAAAAGTGAAACCTAAGGATGTGACTGAATTCAATATCAATATAATACTTTAACAAATTAGGACTTGTTTATGAATGAGCAAAGAAAGTAATTTCTTCAGATGAAATCTGCCCCTCATGAAAATGCTGTAAACATTGATGAAATTATAAGAAGGAATTTAAATAATATATAAACATAACCGATAAAGTAGTGGCAGAATTTGAGAGAATTGATCATTTTGAAAAAACTGTACTGTAGGTAAACTGCTATCAAAAACATTACATGTTACACATAAATCTTTTGTGAAGAAAAGCATCAATTGATGCAAAAAACATTGTTGTTACTTTTAAGAACTTTCCACAGTCATCCCAACAATCAGCAACTCCACTCTGATCAATTAGGAGCTATCAATATTTAGGCAAGATTATCCACCAGCAAAAGGAGTATGACTTGCTGAAGGCCCATGATTGTTAGCATTTTTTTGCAATAAATTATTCTTAATTAAAGTTTTTGCAGCGTTATCTTTAGACATAATGCTATTGTACAGTAAATAGACTCACCTACAGTGTAAACATAACTTTTATATGGACTGAGTAACCATAAATTGGTGTGACTTACCCTACTGTAATATTTTATTTCTTGCTGGTGATCTGGAATCCAACATAAAATATGTGAAAGACATGCCTATTGCTGGCAATAACCAAACAGATTTTGAAAATAAAACACATTATTATTTTCCTTACTATCTCACCATAATAGAAATACTTAGAAATAAATTTAACAAAATATCTACAAGATCTATGTGAAGAAAGCTACAAAACTCTGATTAAGGGTACCAAAGAACTAAATAAATGAAGAGATATACCGTGTTCATGGATACAAAGATTATATATTGCCAAAATGTAAGTTATTGCTTTTTCTTTTTTTATTATTTCAGCATATTATGGGGGTGCAAAAAATTACATTACATATATTGCCCATGCCTCCACAGCCCCCAAGTCAGGGCTTAGAGAGAGTCTATTCCCCAGACAATGAGCATTGTACTCATTATATATGAGTATATATTATATATTAGTATATATTATATATATTACACCCATCACATTTCTCCCCCCCCACATCTGCCCAACACCTGATTAATGTTATACCCAAATGTGCTCTTAGGTGATAATCAGTGAAACCAGTTTGATGGTGACTACATGTGGTGCTTATTTTTCCATTCTTGTGAAACTTCACTTATTAAGATGGGTTCCAACTCTATCCAGTAAAACATAAGAGATTCTGTATCCCCATTATTTCTTTTTGTTTGTTTGTTTGCTATAATTTTTTTCCTTTATTTTATTATTTCAGAATATTATGGGGGTAGAAAAGTTTAGGTTACGTATATTGTCCTTACCCCCTACACCCCCAAGTCAGAGAGTCAAGTGTATCCATTCACCAGACAGAGTGTATCACACTTATTATGCATGTATACACCCATCCTCTCCTACCCCCACATCTACCTGACACCATATTAATGTTATTTACAAATGTGCTCTTAGGTGATGATCAGTGAAAACAATTTGATGGTAAGTACATGTGATGTTTATTTTTCCATTCTAGGGATATTTCACTTAGTAGAATGGGTTCCAGCTCTATCCAGGAGAACATAAGAGATTCTATATCCCCATTATTTTTTACAGCTGAGTACAACTTTATGGTATACGTATACCACATTTATTAATCCACTCATGTATTGATGGCATTGAGTTGTTTCCACATCTTTGCAATTATGAATTGTGCTGCTATAAACATTCGGTTGCAGATGTCTTTTTTTTATAGTGTCTTTTGTTATTTTGGGTAGATGCCCAATAATGGGGTTGCTGGATCAAATGGTCTACTTATATCTTGTTAAGATATCTCCAAATTGCATTCTACACAGGTTGTACTAGTTTGCAATCCCACCAGCAGTGTATGAGTGTACCTGTCTCTCTGCATCCATGCCAGCATTTATTGTTTTGAGACTTTTTGATATAGGCCATTCTCAATGGAGTTAAGAGATATCTCATTGTGGTTTTGCTTTGCATTTCCCTGATGATTAGAGATGTTGAGCATTTTTTCATATGTTTTTTGGCCATTCTTCTGTCCTCTTTAGAAAAGTTTCTATTCATGTCCTTTGCCCACTGTTTGATAGGGTTGTCTGATTTTTTCTTGGTATGGTTTTCCACCTGTTTATGTGCTCTGCAATTTCCTTCGTCAGTGTTTCTTAGTTCTCCCTGTAGAGGAGTTGTACCTCATTAGTTAAATATATTCCTAGATATTTTATTTCTTTGTTCCTATTGTGAATGGTATTGAGTCCCTATTATTGTTCTACATTTGACGACTATTGGCATATATGAAGGCCTCTGATACGTGTGTATTGATTTTGTATCCTGAGACTTTGCTGAATTCAATGATCAATTCCAGGAGTCTCTTGGTTGAATCATTGGGGTTTTCTACATATAATATCATCAGCAGAGAGTGGGAGTTTGATCACTTCTGCCCCTATTTGAACACCCATGATTCTGCTCTCTTGCCTGATTGCTCTCACAAGAACTTTCAGTACCATGTTGAAAAGTAATAGGGACAGTGGGCAGGCTTGTCTGGTTCCAGTTCTAAGAGGGAATGCTTTCAATTTTTCCTCATTCAGTATGATGTTGGCTTTGTGTTTGTCATATATAGCTTGCATCATTTTTAGATAGGCCCATCTATGCCTATTTGGTTAAGCATTCTTATAAAAGGGTGTTGAATTTTGTCAAATGCTTTTTCTACATCTATTGAGAGAATCATATGATCTTCGTTTTTGCTTCTATTTATGTGGTGAATTACATTTATAGATTTGTGCGTATTGAACCATCCCTGCATCTCTGGGATGAAGCCCACTCGGTGGTGATGGATTATTTTCTTGATAAACACCTGGATTTGATATGCTAAAATTTTATTGAGAATCTTTGCGCCTATATTTGTAAGGGATATTGGTAGTTTGATTTTTTTTTTTTTTGGTTACATCCTTTCCTGTTTTTGGTATTAGAGTTGTGTTCATTCATAAAATGTCTTTGGGAGAATTCTGTTGTGCTTGATGTTATACAGTAACTTTTCTGGGATAGGCACCAGTTCTTTTTGTTGGTGTGGTAAAATTTGGGTGTGAAACCATGTAGTCCGGGACTTTTCTTTTTGAGAAGGCTGTTTTTTGCTGTTTCAATTTCAGTTCTTGATTTCGGTCTGTTCAGGAATTCTATTTCTTCCTGGTTGAGCCTAGGGAGACTGTGAGTTTCTAAAAATTTATCCATTTCCTCCACATTTTCCAGTTTGGGTGCATAAAGGATTTTCTAGAATTCATAAATGATATCTTGTATCTTTGTGGCATCAGTTGTGATTTTTCCTTTCATGTTCCTCATGGAGGTTATTAGAGATTTTTTTTCTGCTCTTGTTTACTCTAGCTGGAAGCATGTCAATTTTGTTTATCTTTTCAAAGAATGAACTTTTTGTTTTATTAATATCCCGTATGGTTTTTCTGTTCTTCATTTTATTTAGTTCTAATTTGATCTTATTAATGTCTCCCCTTCTGCTGGGTTTGGGATCAGTCTATTCTTCTTTCTGTCTGTGGCATCAGTTGTGATTTCTCCTTTCATATTCCTGATGGCAGTTATTAGAGATTTTTCTTTTCTGTTCTTGTTAGTCTAGCCAAAGGCATGTCAGTTTTGTTTCTCTTTTCAAAGAAGCAACTTTTTGTTTTATCTATCTCCCATATTGTTTGTCTGTTTTCCATTCATTTACTTCTGATTTGATCTTATTAAATTCTCTCCTCTTGCTGGGTTTGGGGTCAGTCTGTTCTTCTTTATCCAGCTCTTAGAGTCTATTCATTAGGTTGTGTATTTGTAAGTTTTCTGTCTTTTTGATATAGGCATTTATGGAAATAAATTTTCCTCTGAGGACTGCTTTAGCTTTGTCCTACAGATTTTGATAACTTGTATCTCCTTTGTCATTTAGTTCAAAAAATCTTTTGAGTTTCATCTTGATTTCTTCATTTATATATTAATCGTACAGGAGAATGTTGTTTAGCTTCCATGGCTTTGAGTAGAAATGAGGATTTCTGTTAGGGTTTATTTCTAATTTTATGCCACTATGATCTCAGAAGATGCATCGTATAATTTCTTTTTTTTTTTTTTTTTTTTTTAAGTTTTTAAGACATGCTTTGTGTCCTAGTATATGGTCAATCTAAAGAGAATGTCCTATAAGCTATTGAGAAGAACGTATATTCAGTGGATTTTGGAAAGAACATCCTGTAAATGTCAGTGAGGCCCATTTGTTCTAGCATTCTGTTTAAGTCCATTGCTTCTTTTTTTATTTTCTGTTCTGAGGATCTGTCCTGTGTGTCAGCGGGGTGTTCAAGTCTCCAGCCTTTATGGTGTAGCTGTTTATCATTTGGTTTGGATCAAGTAGGTTATGCTTTATGAATCTGGGTGCACCTAAGTTGGGTCCATATATATTAAGTATAGATTAAGTATAGTTATGTCTTCTTTTTTTTTTTTTTCAAGAGACTTAAATCGTTTATCGATTACACATGATAATGGCTGATACACAAGCTTCATTTCCATCTATAATTTTATCTGGTACCATCATTGAATTTAGGTATATTGCATAGGGTATGCCAACAATCATCTTTATAACCAACAAATCTATGATTTTCCTTCGATGATCACCTTTAATGGTGAACTTTTGGTCACAACAGTAACCATCAGTTCAACTACACCAAGGTTTCTGAAGACAATGGCTTCTCCAGCAAAGCAGATTGTAAATGAATTTCAAATAGAACTTGGCATCACCCTGAAGGAATTCTAACTTCACACTTTTGGGGAAGTTTACCAAAATGGCTTCAGAGTAGACTAGCTTTACACAGCACATTTAAAAAAAAAAAAAAGAACATTTATTCAGTGTCATGATCAGACTATTACAGTTAGCAATCAACACCATGGGTGCAAAAAAAAAAAAATCTACATAAAAACCCTTTGTTTGAATGCTTTACACTTTCCACAGAACAGAAACTAAAATAACCTGTTATACAATTAGTAACAAATACAGAAACCAAAACCAGAGTATAGTTATGTCTTCTTGTTGAACTGTACCCTTCACCAGTATATAGTGATGATCTTTGTCCTTCATTACTTTTGTTTATTTAAAAACTAAATTATCTGAGATTAAACTGCCACACCAGCTTTCTTTGGGCTTCTGTTTGCTTGAAATATCAGTTTTCACCTTTTTATTTTCAGTCTAAATGCATCTTTGCAGGTTAGATGAGTTTCCTGGAGACAACAGATACTTGGCTTCTATTTTTTAATCCCTGCACCAGGCTATGTCTCTTGAGTGGGGAGTTCAAGCAATTCACATTTATTGAGAGAACTGATAGGTGGGGCAGATTTGTGTTCATCCTGTTGGGTAGAACTTCTTTGCTATATTTTCTCTCTCTAGTCCTGGGGGTATGTGGCGTTTGGTCTTTAGCTCTTGAGTAGTTTTACATTCTTGAGTCTTTCATGTGCTGGTCTTTGTGCAACTCTGTTTTGAGTAGTTCATGGAGGTCTGGTCTTGTCTTGGTGAATTCTCTCAGTCTTTGTTTATCTGAGATCTCTTAATTTCTCCTTTGTATAAAAAACTTAGCTTATCTGGGTACAAGATTCTAGGCTGCGCATTATTCTGTTTCAGAAGAGTGAGGATGGGGCACCAGTCTCTTCTTCCTTGTAAGGTTTCAGTTGAGATATCTGGCTTATTTGGATAGGTTTTCTGTTGTATGTTACTTGTTTCTTTTTTCTTACAGGTCGAAGAAGGGCCTCTTTAGTGGATATTTTGGTCTGTCATATTTCTGCATGATGTGGTGTCTTTCTATTTGCAATGAATCTCCCAGGGGTTCTTTGGGCCTCTTTTACCTGTATATCTAGGTTTTTAGCAAGGTATGGGAAATTTTCTTCAATTATGTCTTCAAATAGCTTATACAACCCTTACATATTTTCTTCTTCACCCTCAGGAATGCCTATAACTCTCATGTTAGGCTTCTTCACATAATCCCACATTTCTTGCAGATTCTGGTCATTTCTCTCATTTCTTTGCTCTATCTCTGTGACTGACTTATTTAATTGGAAGATATTATCTTCAATCTTTGAGATTCTTTCTTCTGTTTGATCTGTCCTGCTCTTGAGGGTTTCCACCGTGTTTTGTAGTTCCCTAAATAAAGTCTTCATTTCCAGTTCAGTTTGATTTTTCTTTAATATTTTGATTTCTATAGTGAATTTTTCTTCCAAGTCCTGGATTTTTTTTTATGTGGTTTCTTTGTGTTGGTTATCCATTTTTTCTTGCCTATCATTGAGTTTTCTTAGAATCCATGTTTGATGTTCTTCCTGTGACATTTTAGTGTCCTGAATTTGGTTAATGTCCATTGCTAGAAAGCTCGTGTTCCTCTTCAGGGGTGTGTTTTCTGTTCATTTTTATACTTATATCGTTCTTTCACTCAGCTCTTCCCATCTGGATCAATGGTTGCTTCCCTCATTTCAGCTTTTGTTTGGAAAGTAACACAACTTGTGCTCTGTTCCTAGGCTTCATAACAGCCTAGGTGTGTTGCTTCCTTTGTCTCTAGGGGGAGCCACTTATGTATTGTTCAGGGTTCTTCTATCACAGATGGAGGGCTGCTCTGGTGGGTCCAATTCCAGTGTATTGATTTGACCTAAAATTGGTCTAAAGAGTTAAGTCAATGGGGTGACGACTTTTGATTTGCAGCCTAGATTCACACTGGTTGCAGAGAAAGTGGCTTTTTCTTGTTTCTCCTTCTCCAGAGGTGGTGTCTACTACTTTCCATGTGGAAGATGCTGGCTAGAGGGAGTGGGATGGTCATTGTTCGCTCAGGACCCCAGCAGCTGCTGAGCCCACCAGCGATGGTCTACCCCACCCCAATGCCTTCAAGTCCATGCACTAATCTCTCATAACTGGGGGAGCACTCAGTGTTCATTCATCAAAATGGGACCATTGGCCATAGGTCACACATGGGTGGAGCTCCTAGGTAGAGTCCCCGGGCTGGAGAAGGGCAGCCACCTGATACAATATTGCACCACAGCACCTAGGATGTGGCCCCCTAAAATGGCTACTGCCCGCCCACAGATCACCAGCCCTGTGGGTGATTGTTCAGGGGTTTTCAGTTGCCAATTTGGTTGGCTGTGTCATCAGGATATCCCCATTCTCTTTCATGCTACCCTCCCACAATCTCATGCCTGTTCAGCAGGAGCTCTCACTCTCTCTGATCCATCCTGAGCAGGCCTAATAGCCCACAGTGGTTTCCAGGTTAGAGTCCCCTAATTAGTTTTCACCTCCATCAATGTGGACACGCTGAGTGGTAGAGGCAATTTACCTGTCTCCTAACTGTCCCCAGTGGTAGCTCAGACTAGTCCCTCCCCCCAAAAGTACAGTCCTGGCACAGAACTTGGGAGTTCAAGTTCCTTCCTGGTAATGTCTTCTCTCCACAGAGCCCCACATCTTCTGTGGTGATTTTGCACGAACTTCAGGCAGACTCTGACTAAGTGGGTGTGGAGGCCAGTGGGGAAGCAAGACGTTCTCCTGTGGGACTAATCCTACCTTACTTGCTGGCGAGGCAGGTGCAGCCATTCTGTGCTCTACTCTCTATTGTTTGTGTCACACTCTCCAGATTTTTGTGATCTTATCTACTGTTCACCTTTCTTTTTTTCTTGCTTTTTGTGTCCCAGACTGATTCTCCATTGATTCACAGTGCTGTTCTTGTTGGGGAGTGATCCACTCACGTGTAGGAGGTCAGGACCTATGCATTCCTCTCTGGGAACAGGAATTGAGGAGGTTACCTCCACTCTGCTATCTTTTATGCTCCCATGTAAGTCATTTTTAATGTGATTTATAGATTCAATGCAATCACAATAATAAGCCAAGAGAACTATTTTATGAATTTTGACAAAGTGATTTGAAAATTTTATGGAGAATCAACTTCATGTAATTCCAACTATATATGCAACTCAATATTGGAAGAGAAAAACAAAGGGGACGACTTACATACGTGACTCCAAGACTTAAGATAAAGCTACAGTAATCAAGATATTGGGGTATTAGCAAAAGAACAAACCAATGCATCAGTGGAGCTGAATACAGAGACTTGAAGTAGCCCCATAGAAAAATAGTCAACTGACCTGTGACAAAGTGGTGAAATCAATACAATGGAACATTTGTAGTCTTTTCAATAAATGGTATTGGAACAACTAGACATCTTTATTTAGAAAACTAAGTGTAGATATAGAAAAAATAATTATACTCTTTGTATGAAATCAGAGAAGACCCCATAGAGCAAAAGAAATTTTAAGCAATAAAAACAAAATGGGAGGTATTAATTTGCCAGATTTCAAACTATACTACAAGGCTGTGGTTCTTAAAACTGCCTGGTACTGGCACAAGTACAGGGACACTGACCAGTGGAACACAACAGAAAATCCAAATAAAAACCATCCTCATATAAACATCTAATCTTTGACAAAGCAGACAAAAACATACTCTGGGGACAAGAATCCTTATTCAATAAATGGTGCTGGGAAAATTGGATAGCCACATGTAGAAGACTGAAACAGGACCCACAGCTT
>JAPYYL010000031.1:637967-669838 GCA_028534055.1 Eulemur mongoz
CGTATAGGAGACAGTTGCTAGGCGCCTCAGCCGCGCACAGCGTTCTAGGGTCCAAAATGCCTCCTGCCAATGTCTCCTCTGCAGAGCTCACGTCTCCCGCGGCAATTCTGCGCCGACTTTGGGCAGAACCCCAATTGAGTGGGTGTGGAGGTCAGAGGGGGAACAAGATGCTTTCCTGTGGGGCTGAACCCACCCCACTCTCTGGTGGGGTGCGTACAACCGTCCCACGCTCCCTTCTCTGATGACCCTCCGCACTCTTTAGTTTTTCGCGATGTATTTCCCAATCACCTCAATCCTTTCTCACTCTCTCTCTGTCCCACGCTGATTCTCCGTGGGTTCACACCGCCGTTCTTGTGGGGGAGTGAACCTCTAGCGTTGTGGCAGTCCGAGACCCATGCCTTCCACTCCGGGAGCACGAACCCAGGAGGTCACCACCATTCCGCCATCTTCCAAATGGAAAGAAAAGCTAAGTTTTGTATGCAAAGGAGAAATTAACTTTCTCAGATAAGTAAAGACTGAGGGAATTCACCAAGACAAGACCAGCCCTCCAAGAACTACTCAAAACAGAGTTGCACACAGATCAGCACAAGAAACACTCATGAACATAAAACCACTCAAAAGGTAAAGATCAAAGGCCAGGCACCACAAGGTTCAAGAGATACAACATAGCAATGAAGTTCTACTAAATAGGATGAACAGAAATCTTCCCTACCTATCACTTCTCTCAATAAATATGAACGGTTTTAACTCCCGTCTCATGATACATAGGCTGGCTCAATGGATAAAAAAATAGAAGCCAAGTATCTACTGTCTCTAAGAAACTCATTTAACCTACAAAGATTCATTTAGACTGAAAATAAAAGGGTGAAAAATAATATTTCAAGCAAATGGAACCCAAAAGATGGGTGGCATGGCAGTTTTGATTTCAGATAACTTAGTTTTTAAATCAACAAAAGTAATGAAAGACAAAGATGGTCACTATAATGGTGAAGGGTACAGTTCAACAAGAAGACATAACTCTACTTAATAGGGATGCACCCAACTTAGGTTCACCCAGATGCATAAAGCAAAACTTACTTCATCTTAACCAAATGACAAACAGCAACCTATAGTAGCTGGAGACTTCAACACCCTGCTGACACCACAGAACAGATCCTCCAAATAGAAAATAAAAAAATAGTGGACTTAAACAGAATGCTAGAACAAATGGGCCTGACTGACATTTACAAGACATTCTATCCAAAATCCACTGAATATACGTTCTTCTCATCAGCTCATGGGACATTCTCTAAGATTGACCATATCCTAGAACACAAAGCATGTCTTTAAAAATTTTAAAAAATAGAAATCATACCATGCATCTTCTCAGATCACAGCAGAATAAAAGTAGAAATAAACCCTAATAGATATCCTAAATTCTACTCAAAGTCATGGAAGTTAACAAACTTCTGCTGAACTATTACTTTAAAAATGAAGAAATCAAGAAAGAAATCAAAAGATACTTTGAAATAAATGACAAAGGAGACACAGGTTATCAAAATCAGTGGGACACACCTAAAGCAGTCCTGAGAGGAGAATTTATTTCCATAAATTCCTGTATTGAAAGGACAAAAAACTTACAAATAGACAACCTGATGGATAGATTCAAAGAGCTAGAGATAGAAGAACAGACCAACCCCAAACACAGCAAAGAGAGACATTAATAAGATCAAATCAGAACTACATGAAATGGAACATGGAAAAACCATACAGGAGATTAATAAAAGAAAAAGTTGGTTCTTTGAAAAGATAAAAAAAATCCACACACCTTTGGCAAGACTAACAAACAGCAGGAAAAACACTCTAATAACTATATCAGGAACATGAAAGGAGAAAAAAGCAACTGATGCCACAGAGATACAAGATATCATCTCTGAAATTTACAAAAACCGTTATGCACACAAACTGGAAAATGTGGAGGAAATGCACAAATTTTTGGAAACACACAGCCCCCCTACGCTAAACGATGAAGAAAAAAATCCTGAACAGACCAATATCAAGAACTGAAATCAAAACAGCAATTAAAAAAACCTTTCCATAAAAAGCCCTGGACCAGATGGTTTCACACCCAAATTTTACCACATCTAAAAAGAAGAACTGGTGTGTATCCTACAAATGTTATTCCCCAACATGGAGAAGGATGTAATCCTCCCCAACACGTTTTATGAAGCCAACATAACTCTGGTACCAAAACCAGAAAAGGATGCAACAGAAAAATACAGACCAATATCCCTTATCAATATAGATGCAAAAATTCTCAATAAAATCCTAGCAAATGGAAACCAGGTGCTTATCAAGAAAACACTCCATCATGACCAAGTGGGCTTCATCCCAGAGATGCAGGGATGGTTTAACATATGCAAATCTACAAATGTAATTCACCACATAAATAGAAGCAAAAACAAAAACCATATGATCGTCTCAATAGAAATAGAAAAAGTATTTGACAAAATTCTACACACTTTTATGATAAGAATGCTTAACAAAATAGGTATAGATGTGGCCTATATAAAAATGATACAAGCCATATATGACAAACTCACAGCCAACATAATACTGAATGGGGAAAAATTGAAAGCATTGCCACATAGAACTGGAACCAGACAAAGTTCGCACTGTCCCCATTGCTTTTCAACATAGTCCTGGGAGCCCTTATGAGAGCAATCAGGCAAGAAAGCAGAATAAAGGGTGTCCATTTTGGGACAGAAGAGACAAACTCTCATTCTTTGCTGATGATATGATAGAATTGTAGAAGAAAATGTGAGAAAAACTCTTATAGACATTGGGCTGGGAAAAGAATTTATGAAGAAAAGCTCAAAGGCAATCACAGCAATAGCAAATACAAATAAATGGGACCCAATTAAATTAAAAAGCCTCTGCACAGCCAAAGAAACTGTCATGAGTGCAAACAACCTACAGAATGGGAAAAAAAATTTGCATGCTGCGCATCTGATCAATTATTGATAACTAGAACCAACCAGAACTCAGAAAAATCAGGAAGAAAAAAATCAAACAAGCCTATCAAACAGTGGGAAAAGAACATGAACAGAAATTTTTGAAAAGAAGACAGAAGAATGGCCAAAAAACTTAAGAAAAAATACTCAATATCTCTAATCATTAGGAAAGTGCAAATGAACACCACAATGAGATATCACTTAACTCCAGTGAAAATGGCCTTTATCAAAATTCCCAAAATAATAAATGTTGGTGTGAATGCTGACAGACATGAACACTCATACACTGCTGGTGGGACTGCAAGGTATTGCAACCTCTGTGGAAAGAAATATGGAGATACCTGATACAGATACAAGTAGACCTACCATTTGATCCAGGAATCCCATTTTGAGGCATCTACCCAAAAGGACAAAAGACACTATAAAAAAGACACCTGCACCCAAATGTTTATAGCAGCACAATTGACAATTGCAAAGACGTGGAAGCAACCCAAGTGCCCATCAATACATGAGTGGATTAATTAAATGTGTTATATGTATACCATGAAGTATTACTCAGCTATAAGAAATAATGGGGATATAGCATCGCTTATGTTTTCCTTGATAGAGCTGGAACCCATTCTACTAAATGAAGTATCCAAAGAATTGAAAAATAAGCACACATATACTCACCATCAAATTGGTTTCCCTAATCATTACCTAAGAGCACATTTAGGAATAACATTAATTGGGTGTAGGACAGATGTGGGGAATGGAGAGGATGTGTGTATACATACATAATGACTGTGATGTGCAGCATCTAGGGGATGGGCAAGCTTGAAGCTCTGACTTGAGGGTTGGGGGAGCAAGGGCAATATAAGTAACATAAATTTTAGACCCCCATAATATGCTGTAATAAATAAATAAATAAAAATAAAAAAGATAAAAAATAAAACCATTTCTAAAAACTTCCTCAATATTGAAGCCTCACTCAATAATTGTCTGCCCCATAAATAAAAACTCATTCTATATAAAATAACTTAATAATATGCTAACTAATATTTCTAACTTTACTGCCAATAGACTCCAGTTTCCAAAAAGAATGCCTTTTCATTCCATAAATCCCAAACAGAAAGTATTACTAAAACCCTAAAAAAAACCCTAAAAATAAACTATAAGTATAGTAAATTAATTCATTTGAGATGCTCCTAATAACTCACTCATAAATTAAATTCACAAGAGTTAAACCATCAATTCATCACACTCAAATAAAAGAGACACCCCTACCTGAGACCTTACACCTTCAAGATTTATCACCTTCTGAGAGACTCAAAAAACACTGGACTTGTGAATTCTTAAAAAACCTGAAGTTACTCTTCCACAAAAATAAATAACATCAAGTTATATATCCTATATATCTGGTTCCTCAAAAAATTTTATTTTCCTGACAAGACAACACTTTAGTTAAAATTTCTCAAACTATCACCTCCTGCATTAACCTGTCTCATCACTAGGTTTCACATCCTAAACATCATTCAGTTCAAGGCAATTCTGACCCTATATTTGTCCATATATAAAATTTCACTAACATGAACTTCTATACATTAAACTTACTGAAGCCAGTCTCTAAAATCACCTACAAGATAATAACAGCTAATAACTTTATACTCAACGTCTCATGTTTCTTTCTTATCTGGCCCCTTATCAGACATTATATATAAAGTAACAGCAAAGACCCAAAATCTCACAAATACACTTTCTACTAGACAGTCACCCTGAACTAACCACCTTTTATAAAAACTTGGCTATTACAGTCTTTTCTACAATATCCTCTTTAAATTATCTTATTAACAAATGTTTTAGCCCCCAAAATGAAGACCATAACATCTCTATCTGTACTATAGTGCATCAACAAAAATTTAGCAAAAACTTAAAAGAACTAACAGCCTGTCAACTCTGCAAAAGACAAAATCAATTCCGTTATACAGATCCTTGATTTGAAAATTTACCCATAATATTACCTTTAAATGACCTCTAATCTTTCAATCAAGAAAAAATACTGTTTATACACCCCTTAGATATATTTTTTTTCTGTAGAGACAGAAAATATCTCCTTAGGCTTATGATTACTTAAACAACTAGACAGTTAAAAGCACTTATTTATTAGGACTCCTCATCTCTCCCTTCTCAGTCCATAGCAAATCTGAAGTTACTCATTAGACCAGTTCACTAAAATTGTTTTCATAAATGACTAAAAATTTTAGACAAAAATTTCATTTAGAAAATCCCAAAACATGTAAGTACCATGCACTAGCCTTTTATATTTTCTTGGATTGAGCTGGAGCCCATTATCCACAATGAAGTATCACAAGATCGGAGGAATAGCCTCCGCATGTACTCATCAACAGATTGGCACTGACTGATCAACACTATGGTGCTCATATGGTAGTAATATTCTCCAGGAATTAGGGAATCGGAAGAGGGAGTAAACTCAGAACTAATGGATGCAGTGAGCATTCTAGAGGGGAAGGGCATGCCTCTAATCCTTGCTTGGGTGAGGCAAAGACTTAAAATGTAACCAAAACATTTGTACTCTCATAATATCCTGAAATAAACTTAAAAAAAGTAATATCACCTGATCAATTGGATTGCCCATAAATATATGGTATTTTTCCTGATAAGAGAAAAATTAGAAAAAAAAATACCAAAAGAGTATATTCCAGGAAAAAAATTCCAGATAAAATTAACTTCTTTTTAAAATACCCACTAATACCCTGATACAGAGTGACAACTCCTAAGCCTATACTCCACAACTTATACATCCCCTTAAAAATTATTGCTAAAAAAATTACATGAACAATAATGACTCAGCAGAAACTTTAGGATTTTCTTTATTTTTTTTTTCTTTTTAAATGTCAACAAAATTTTATTAAAATATTTCAGGAAAATATACCAGCTAAAAAATTTGGTTGTGTATCTTTTTTTTTTTTCTTATTTCGTCTTATTGTTATAGGGGATACAGAATTGCAGGTTACATACATTGCCCACGTACCGCCTTTTCCCCCCAAGTTAGGGCTCCAGGCATGTCTGTTCCCCAGATAGTGCATGTTGCACCCATCATGTAGGTATATATCCCTCCCTTCCCCACCCCCTTTCCCGAGTCAGTACCTTCAAGCGTTACCATTCCCCAAATGGTGCACAATGCACTCATTGTGTAGGCATACACCCATTCCCTCCCCCACCCCCCACCTCAGTCAAAAACAAAAAAAATAATAGGCTGCCAAACTCTATATTTTATTCTTGATGTATTTTTTCTGGTTTGGTTTGGTTTTGGTTTTTTTTTTTTTTGCAGCAGCTCACGAGCCAGACAGCCTCAGCGGGCACCTTGGCCCTCCAGGCTTCTGACTTCCGTGAATTTTGAATGCGGAAGCTAGATCCCCACCATCCCCGGACCTCGGCATGCGTGCAGACCCCATCTTGAAATTGACAACGAAAACACTCGGGACCCAAGAGGTGCCGAGTGGGCATGAAGGTGTGGAGCTGCGCTAAGGTGTAAAAACAAAAACATTGAGTCGCTGAACCATATACTTCAGATTTCTGTATCTTTTCGTTTAAAGGTGTGGTGTGGTGTTGTGTAGTTTTGTTTTTGTTCTTTTTTGTTTGTGTTTTTGGTGTTTCTGGTTTGGTTTTTTGTGTTTTTTTTGTTAATATATATATATTTTTTTCTTCTTTTTTTCTTTTCTCTTTCTTTTTATTCCCTTTCTTTTCTTTCTTTTCTCTTCTTTACTTTTCTTTTTTTTTGTCTTTCTTCTCTCTCTTTGTCTTGTAACTGGGGAGCCACAGTCAGCTTGAGAATGGGCCAGGCCCCTTGCTCTGATACATACCAGAACCTGAGCAGTCACCCCCAGCGCCAGCGATCTGTAGGCGTGCAATCTCCATCTTGGGGCCCAAAGTCAAGTCACTGCGGAGCAATAGGGTGCCAAGAGGCTCCCTGGATGGCCCGCTCCCCTGGTCCATGGACCTTATATTGGGGCGCTGCCCATGTGTAAACACCGAATATTTCTCCAGAAGCCAGAGTGTGGAACCTGATCCCTGGGGACATTGGGCGAAGGCAGACTTTTGCCCATGGGAACTGCAGCAACTGGGGCGCTGAGCGAGCAAGGGCATCATCCACTCCCTATAGCTAGTATCTTTCCTGCGGATAGAGACAGAAACCTCCCCTATAGAGGAAGAACCAAAGGGAAACAAACAAACAAAGAGAATTTCGGTGAACTACTAGTGTGGACCATGCCTGCCTTCTGAAAGACCACAACACAGTGTCGTAACTCGCCAAAGTGGTCTTGGATCACTCCAATCCTCTAGGATTGGACCCATCAGAAGCAGTCTCCCAACTGAAATAGAAAAATCTCTAAACAATACTCAACTGTCTCCTCCTCTTGCCAAAAGAAGCAACATACCTAGACTGCTTCACAGCTTAAGAATAGAGCACAAAGAGTGCTGTTAACCAGAATAAATCTACAAGAAAAGATCCAACAATAAATCTAGATGGGAAGGGCCCAGTGAAAAAACACGGGGAGCACAAAGGATCAAATGGAAAACTCACTCCCAAAGAGAAATACCAGCTCTCAATCATTTGACACAAACCAGACTGAAAGCACCAACATGTCACAGGAAGAATTCCAATTATGGATTATAAAAAAGCTGAATAGTATACAAGGATCAATGGATAATCAATACAAAGAAACCACAAAAAAAAAATACAGGATTTGGAGGAAAAATTCACTAAAGAAATTGAAATATTGAAGAAAAACCAAACGGAACTCCTAGAAATGAAGAATTCACTCACAGAGCTACAAAACACTGTGGAAAGTCTCAAGAGCAGAATAGATCAAATAGAGGAAAGAATCTCAGAAATTGAAGATAACTCTTTCCAACTAAATAAGTCAGTCACAGAGATAGACCAAAAAAGTAAAAGAAATGATCAGAGTCTTCAAGAAATGTGGGATTATGTGAAGAAACCTAACTTGAGAGTTATTGGCATTCCTGAGGGTGAAGCAGACAATAAGCAAGGGTAGGACAAGCTATTTGAAGACATAATTGAGGAAAATTTTCCAGGCCTTGCTAATACTCTAGACATACAGATTCAAGAAGCTCAAAGGACCTCTGGGAAATTCATAGCAAATAGGAAAATACCATGCCACGTGGTCATCAGGCTGATGAAAATATCCACTAAAGAGTCCCTTCTCCAATCTGTAAGGAGAAAGAAACAAGTAACTTACAAAGGAAAACCCATCAGAATTACACCAGATCTCTCAGCTAAATCCTTACAAGCAAGAAGAGGTTGGGGCCCCATTTTCATGCTTCTGAAATAGAATAATGCCCAGCCTAGAATCTTGTACCCAGCTAAGCTAAGTTTTCTAAACAAAGGAGAAATTAAGACATTCTCAGATAAACAAAGGTTGAGGGAATTCACCAAGACAAGAACAGCCCTCCAAGAAGTACTCAAAAGAGAATTACACACGGATCAGCACAAGAAAGATCCACGAATGTAAAACTACTCAAGAGCTAAAGAACAAATTCCAGATACCACAATGGCTCAGGAGAGAAAACATCGCAATGAAGTTCTACCCAACAAGCTAAACAAAAAACTGTCTCACTTATCAGTTTTCTCAATAAATGTGAATGGCTTGAATTCCCCGCTCAAGAGACATAGACTAGCCCAATGGATAAAAAAGCACAATCCAAGTATCTGCTGTCTTCAAGAAGCCCACCTAACCTGCAAAGATGCATTTAGACTGAACATAAAAGAATGGAAATTGATATTTCAAGCAAATGGTAACCAAAAGAAAGCTGGCGTGGCAATCTTAATTTCCAATATCTTAGCTTTCAAACTAACAAAAATAGTAAAAGACAAAGATGGCTGCTACATACTGGTCAAGGGACAATTCAACAAGAAGCCATGACTGTACTCAATATATAGGCACCCAACCTAGGTGCATATAGATTCATAAAGCAAACCCCACTAGATCTGAATCGAATGATAGATAACAATACCGTAATAGCTGGAGACTTTAACACCCCACTGACAGTACAGGACAGATCCTCTAAACAGAAAATAAACAAAGACATAATGGACCTAAATAGAATGCTAGAACAAATGGGCATGACTGACATCTATAGGACATTCTACCCAAAGTCCACAGAATATACATTCTTCTCATCAGCTCACAGGACATTCTCTAGATTTATTGTTGGATCTTTTCTTGTAGATTTATTCTGGTTAACAACACTCTTGGTGCTCTATTCTTAAGCTGTGAAGCAGTCTATGTATGTTGCTTTTTTTGGCAAGAGGAGGATCTGTTGTGTATTGTTTAGAGATTTTTCTATTTCAGTTAGGGGACCACTTCTGATGGGTCCAATCCTAGAGGATTGGAGTGATCCAAGACCACTTTGGCGAGTTAGGACACTGTGTTGTGGTCTTTCAGAAGGCAGGTAGGGTCCACACTAGTAGTAGATCGAAATTCTCTTTGTTTGTTTGTTTCCCTTTGATTCTTCCTCTATAGGGGTGGTTTCTGTCTCTATCCGCAGGAAAGATACTTGCTGTGGGGAGTGGACAGTGCCCTCGCTCACTCAGCGCCCCAGTTGCTGCAGCTCCCACAGGCAAAAGTCTGCCTTGGCCCAATGTCCCCAGGGACCAGGCTCCACACTCTCGCTTCTGTAGAAGTATTCGATGTTTACACATGTGCAGTTCTCCTATATAAGGTCCATGGACCAGGGGAGGGGGCCGTCCAGGGAGCCTCTTGGCACCCTATTGCTCCGCAGTGACTTGGCTTTGGGCCCCAAGATGGCGATTGCATGCCCGCAGATCGCCAGCACTGGGGTTGACTGCTCAGGTTCCGGTATTACCAGAGCCAGGGGTCTGGCCCATTCCGAAGCTTACCATGGCTCCCCAGTTAGAAGGCAAAAAGAGAGAAGAAAGAAAAGAAGAGAAAAGAAAGAAAAGAAAGAGAAGAAAAAGCAAGAGAAAAGAAAAAGAGAAGAGAAGAAAAAAAAACCCACAAAAAACCAAACTAAAAACACCAAAAACACAAACAAAAAGGAAGAAAAACAAAACTACACAACACAGCACCGTATCGCTAAACGAAAAGATACACAAATCTGAAGTATATAGTTCTGTGACTCAATAATTGTGTTTTTACTCCTTATCGCAGCTCTGCCCCTTCACACCTGCTCGGTTGGGTCCCGACCTGTGACTCAATTTTTTTTTTATTTTATGCCTTAGCACAGCTCTGCCCCTTCAAGCCGAGGCGACCCTGGCGGAGATTCCCCCAGGGTCCAATCTCTTCACCCTTTATTGTCTCCTGCCCAGTGTGCCCATGCATATCCCATGCTCCCGGTGAGGGCCCAGAGACCAGCAGGGGGCGCTGGGCAGAGAGAGCCACTCGGCACCTTATGGCTCCCAAGCAGTTCCGCCTTTGCTTTCAATATGGTGCCCGCAGCGCTCCGGGGTGGGAGGGGGACTGGCTCCCCGGCAGGCAGAGACCGCCACTGTCGGGGGGTTGGCGAGCAAAGACGCCCACCGGGGGCCACAGGTTGGAGAACCGCCAAAAAAAGCAGCACGGAGGCACAACGCAATTGGCAGTTCGAGGGTCCTTCATGCCCCTCCACCCTGGTGCAGGTCCGTCCCTCCTCGCCAAGGGCTGTCTCAGCCAAGACTCCCCAGGTTCCAAGCTATTCTCCCAAAAAAGCCTCCTGTCTGCAATGCCCCACGTCTCCCTCGGTGATTCTGCGCTGGCTTGAGGGAGGTCTCCAAACAATTGGGATTGGAGGTCATTGAGGAGAGCAAGCCACTTTCGCAGAAGGCTGCCCCCGCCCCACCTGGGGGCGGGTGCAGCCGACCCATGCTCCTCTGACTACTGTCTGTCCTGCGTTCCACAGATTTTCGCGATCCTAATTTTTGTTCACCTCAGACCTCACTTGCTCTGTTTGTCCCACGTTGATTTTCCGTGGATTCACACCGCTGTTCCTGTGTGGGAGTGGTCCTCTAGCATTGTGGCAGGTCTGGATCAACGACTTCCTCACCAGAGCGCAGATCCAGGCAGTCACCCCCACTCCACCATCTTCCCCTCCCTCCTAGGATTTTCAACTCAAGCATTTTTTAATAATCACAGTACTCTGACTATATTTTAACAAAACAAAGATATTTATATTATAACTTCATACTACACATATAAATACTGCCATGAAATACTTGTCTTATTGTTTAAGTAATTATAAGCCTAAGGAGATTTTTTTTTTTGTCTCTATGGACAAAAATGTACCTAAGGAGTTTATAAACAGTATTTTTTCTTCTTTGAAAGTTATGGAGTCATTTTAGGTAATATTATAATAATTATAAAATTAAACAACAAACGATGTTGCAATGGATTAACAGAAATTAATTAAAAATAAAAAATTGTTAACAGAGATTAACAGATAGTATCTAAAAATAAAATATTCGTTCTAGACTATTCTCTCAAATTCCTCAAAATATCCATTCTATTCTTTCTAAAATCCTAAAATTCAACCTTTCCCTTTTACTACTTATTTTCTTTATTTTCCTCATAACAAATATATTAACTAAATATAAACTGAAATATTGTTTCAAAACAATAAACAAAAACTCAAACAATGATACCAACAATGTTCAATCATTCACCTATAACTCATAAATACTTTGAACAATAAACTCAAAACTTTCATTCTTCATACCCCAATTACCACACTATTTTGATAAAAAACAGTCAGGTCATTCAACACCCTAATTCCCCCAAACTAAAAAATAAAATAAAGAGAAAAAATTGCAACTATCTCCATAAACAAGAAAAAAATATAATACTGTTTTTAGTTCTCTTATGTTTCAAATGAGTTTTCAGTGTTCACATTGTAACTAGCACTGGCTGCTCTAAATGGCCTGAAATTGACAGTCCCATAGACAGTGAGTTTTATCTCAACAGGATTAACTTAACAACTGCAGTTTCAAAGTAAACAAATATACAAAAATAGATAAGAGAGCGTAACAGACTTGGTAAGATTTGCTAGCTGAAAGTTTGTAATTTTCTGTTATACCAATGCATTACATTTGAGTTTCTTTCTCAGAAATGGTGGAATCTCCTTACAACCACAAGGTAACTACAAAGCCCTGTTTGTTCTGAGAAGAAAAGATAAAAAACACCTCACCATGGGTCACAGATTATACTCAACGACCTGCTGAACAGTCTATTCCCACAACCCACCTATACACAAGGCGGAAAGAATGGTAAATATTAAACCCAAATTCAATATATTACTAAAATCCTCACCCTGGGAGGGACTTATCTGCCATTTTTTACCATAAAATGTATATACTGATATGATTTTCACTGAACTCATGTGCTCTATACTCCACCTCAATCATGTAAGAGTATTCACTGACTTCACACATTATTCATTACACCTTCTAAAATAACATTGACCCTGTTCGATGGGAAGACAGATTTGAGAAAGTCTATGCCTCCAAAATCTCACATTCTCTGCCTTCCTGCCTTGTCAATCCTCACTGTCTCAATAACTGTTTTTCTGTATGACAAACAAAAACTAATCCGACATTGTGGGTTTGTCAACATTCTTAGAGAAAAGAAAAGTTATTGGGTTTTACCTAATCAGTAAGATTTTAACTATGTATGATTTATATATCACCTTTACTATGTTGAGCCTCTCTCTTTATAGATCTAACTTACTGAGAATTTTTCAAATCATAAAGTAATGTTGAATTTTCTTTTTCTTTTTTTAAATAATCCAGTAAACTGAGATTTTATTTTTTTTATTTTAGCATATTATGGGGATACAAAAGATTAGGTTACATAAATTGCCTTTGACTCCCCTGCTCCTGTGAACCAGAGTTTGACGCATGTCTATCCCTAGATGGTGCCTATCCCACTCATTATGTATGTATGAACCCATCACTTCCCACTCCACATGTGCCTGACAGCCAATTAATGTTATTGCTAAATGTGCTCTTACGTGATGATCCATGAAACCAATTTGATGGTGAGTACATGTGGTGCTTAGTTTTCCATTCCTGGGATACTTCACTTAGAAGAATGGGTTCTAGCTCTATCAAGGAAAACATAAGAGATGCTATATCCCCATTGCTTCTTATAGCAGAGTAGTACTCCATGGTATACATATGCCACATTTAACTAATCCACTCATGTATTGAAGGGCACTTGGGTTGTTTCCAGAATCTTTGCAATCGTGAACGTGCTGCTCTAAACATTTGGATGCAGATGTGGTGTTGTTTTTTGTTTGTTTGTTTGTTTTGTTTTGTTTACCTGAGGTGATTTCTATTTCTTTTCATCTTTGGACTAACAAAAGCCATGTTCCTTTCAATACCCATCCTGCTAGACAAACATTTCTCAAATGCCATGCCACAAATCACATAAATTTTATGTGTGGTGATCCACATTTGCCACTATGAAACTGAAGGGTTATTCTGCCTCTGTTGGGGGTGTGTTGGAATAAAATGAATGATAACAACAGAAATCTCTCAAGAAAATGATTATATAAGACCAACTCCATTATCTACATGTTCAAATTAGCTCCATTACCTCTCATATGTACAAAAGTCTGCTTGGGGTATAAGCTTAGTGTTTCAGAGGGCAGCATGTCAAAACAAGCTAGTCATATGTCCAGTCCCAATTCTGATGGTTTGTGCTCTCTCAATATCAAATGGTGATCATGATTCCTGTTTTATTTTAATATTTTTAATTTTTCTTTATTTCAGCTTATTATGGGGGTACAAAAGTTTAGATTATGTATATTGCCCATGCCCCCCCACTCCCACGAGTCAGAGCTTCAAGCATGTCCATTTCCTAGACAGTGCGCATCACACTCATTATGTAGGTATATATGCATCCCCTCCCCCACCGACATCTACCCAATTGGGCTTATTCCCAAATGTGCATTTGGGTGATGATCAGGGAAACCAATTGGCTGATGAGTACATGTGGTGCTTATTTTTCCATTCTTGGGATATTTCACTTAGAATCGGTTCCAACTCTTTCCAGGACAACAGAAGAGATTCTACATCACCGTTATTTCTTATAGCTGAGTAATACTACATGCTATACATATAACACATTTTATTAATCCACTCATGTATTGATAGGCACTTAGATTGTTTCCACGTACTTGCAATAATGAATTGCACTGCCATAAACATTCAGGTGCAGATGTCTTTTGTATAGAATGTCTTTTGTTCTTTTGGATAGATTCTCAGTAATGGGATTGCTGGATCAAATGGTAGGTCTACTTGTATCTGTTTAAGGTATTTCTATATTGTTTTCCACAGAGGTTGTACTAGTTTTCAGTCCCACCAGCAGTGTATGAGTGTTTCTGTCTCTCTGCATCACATCAACATTTATTGTTTTGGGACTTTTTCATAAATGCCATTCTCACTGGGGTTAAGTGATATCTCATTGTGGTTTTGATTTGCATTTCCTTGATGATTGGGGATATTCAGCATTTTCTTCATGTGTTTGTTGGCCATTCTATCTTCTTCAGAAAATTTTCTATTCATGTTCTTTGCCCACTTTTTGATAGGGTTGTTTAATTTTTTTCTTGTTGATTTTCTTGAGTTCTAAATAGATTCTATCAGTCCTTTATCAGATGTGTACCATGCAAAAATTATTTCCCTTTCTGTAGGTTGTCTGTTTGCTCTCATAACAGTTTCTTTGGCTGTGCAGAAGCTTTTTGATTTAATCAGGTCCCACTTATTTATATATTTGTTTTTTCAACTACTCATGCTTTATTTATTCTTCAAATAAGATTTTTTTACACTGAAATGTTTTGTTATTAACACTGGCAGCAGGATACATGCTTGACATTAAATAAAAATGTCTGTTTCATGAACAGCTGTCCCCATCCATCTTTTTTTTTTTTTTTTTGAAAAAGGTGAATTTATTGACTCCAAGTACTTTCTTGCTTACAGAAGCCTCCTTTACTCCCATGTCTGATAATTTTTCTCTTTCCAAGCTTATTCTTTCTTTTTTTTCAGCTTACCGTGGGGGTACAAAAGTTCACGTTATGTATATTGCCCATCCCTCCTAAGCCCCCGAGTCAGAGCTTCAAGTGTTCCCATTCCCCAGACAGGGTACATTGCACTCATTATGTAGGTATAAATCCATCCCCTCCCCCCACCCCCAACATCTGTTTGATACCCAATTGGTGTTAACCCAAATGTTCACTTAGGTGATGATCAGGGAAACCAATTTGCTGGTGAGTACATGTGGTGCTTATTTTTCCATTCTTGGGATACTTCACTTGATAGAATGTGTCCCAACTCTCTCCAGGGGAACAAAAGAGATTCTATGTCCCTGTCATTTCTTATAGCTGAATAATACTCCATGGTATATGTATACCACATATTACTACTCCAGTTATGTATTGATGGGCATTGGGTTTTTTCCACATCTTTGCAATTGTGAATTGTGCTGCTATAAACATTTCGGTGAAGATATCTTTGTCACAGAATGTTTTTTGTTCTTTTGGGTAGATGCCCAATAATGGAATTGCTGGATCGAATGGTAGGTCTACTTGAATCTGTTTAAGGTATCTCCATATTGCTTTCCACAGGGGTTGCACTAGTTTGCAGTCCCACCAGCAGTGTATGAGTGTTCTTGTCTCTCTGTATACATGCCAACATGTATTGTTATGGGACTTTTTGATAAAGCCCATTCTCACTGGAGTTAAGTGATAGCTCATTGTGGTTTTGATTTGCATTTCCCTGATTATTAGAGATGTTGAGCATTTTTTCATATGTTTGTTATCTAGTCTAATATCTTCTTTTGAAAAATTTCTATTCATGTCCTTTGTTCACTTTTTATAGGGTTGTTCAATTTTTTCTTACTGATTTTCCTGAGTTCTAAATAGATTCTTATTATCAATCCTTTATCTGATGTGTAGTATGCGAAAATTTTTTCCCATTCTGTAGGTTGTCTGTTTATTCTCATGACAGTTTTTTTGGCAGTGCAGAAGCTTTTTAATTTGATCAGGTCCCATTTATTTATTTTTGTTGCTGTAATTCCCTTTGGGGTCCTCTTCACAACTTCTTTGCCTAGGCCAATGTCTATAAGAGATTTTCCCACATTTTCTTCCAGAATTATAATAGTTTCACACCTCAGGTTTAAGTCTGTTATCCACCGTGATTTGATTTTTGTGAGAGGTGAAAGTGTGGGTCCTGTTTCAGTCTTCTACATGTGGCTATCCAGTTTTCCCAGCAACATTTATTCAATAAGGTTATTTTTCACCACTGTATGTTTTTGTCTGATTTTTCACACATTAGATGGCTATATGAGAATGGTTTTATATCTAGGATCTCAGTTCTGTTCCATAAGTCTATGTCCTTGTTCTTATGCCAGTACCATATTGTTTCAATTACTATAGCCTTGTAGGATAGTTTAAAGTTTGGTAAATTGATACCTCCAATTTTTTTCTTTTTGCATAGGATTGCTTTTTCTATATGGGGTCTTCTCTGGTTCCAATGAAGCATAAAATTATTTTGTCTATATCTGTGAAAAATGATATTGGTATTGTAATAGGGATTGCATTGAAACTGTAGACCACTTTGGGTTGTATTGCCGTTTTAACAATGTTGATTCTGCTGACCCACAAGCATGGTATGGTTTCCACCTGTTTACATCCTCTACTGTTTCCTTCCTCAGTGTTTTATAGTCCTCCATGTAGAGGTCTTTTACATCCTTAGTTAAATATATCCCTAGCTATTTTATTTTCTTTGTTGCAATTGTGCATTTTATTGAGTCTTTGATTTAGTTATCCATTTGACAGTTATTGGCATATATGAATGCCTCTGATTTGTGTGTATTGATTTTGAACCCTGAAACTTTACTGAATTCATTTATTAATTCCAGGAGTCTCTTGGTTGAATCCTTGAGGTTTTCTAGATATAATATCAGATCATCAGCAAAGAGTGAGTATTTGATCTCTTCTGCACCTATTCAGATGCCTCTAATTGCTCTCTCTTGTTTAATTCCTCTAGCAAGGACTTCCAGCACTATGCTGTATAGAAGTGGAGATAGTAGACAACCTTGTATGGTTCCAGTTCTAAGTGGGAATGCTTTCAATTTTTCCCCATTCAGTATGATATTGGTGTGGGTTTTTCATACATGGCATATATCATTTTTAGATAAGCCCCATCTATGCCTATTTTATTAAGTGTTCTTGTCATAAAATGGTGTTGCCATTTGTCAAATACTTCTTCTGTGTCTATTGAAAGAGTCATATTATCTTTGTTTTTGCTTCTATTTATGTGGTGAATTACATTTATAGATTTGAGTATATTGAAACATTCCTGTATCTCTGTGATGAAGCTCACTTGGTCGTGATGGATTATTTTCTTGATAAGCACTTGGATTCGATTTGATAGGATTTTTTGAGAAGTTTTGGAACTATATTCATAAAGGATATTGGACTGTAGTTTTCTTTGTTTGTTGCGTCCTTTTCTGGCTTTGGTATGAGGGTTATGTTGGCTTCATAAAATGTGTTGGGGATGATTCCATTTTTTTTTTTTTTTTGATGTTGTGGAATAATTTCTGCAGGATAGCCACCAGTTCTTTGTACGTGTGGTTAAATTTGGGTGTGAAATCATCTGGTTCAGGACTTTTCTCTTTAGGAATGTGTTTTATTGCTGTATCAATTTCAGTACTTGATATTGGTCAGTTCAGGAATTCTATTTCTTCCTGGTTCAACCTATGGAGGCTCTGTGTTTCTAAAAATTTGTCCCTTTCCTTCACATTTTCCAGTTTGAGTGCATAGAGGTTTTCGTAGTATTCATAGTTAAAATCTTGTATCTCTACGGCATCAATTGTAATTTATGCTTTTTTGTCCCTGATGGAGCTTATTAGAGTTATTTCTTTTCTGGTTTTCATTAGTATAGCCAAAGGCATATCAATTTTGTTTATTTTTTTGAAGTACCAACTCTTTGTTTTCTTAATCTTCCATACAGTTTTTTTTTTTTGTCAATCTCATTAAGTTATGATTTGATCTCATTAATTTCACTACTTCAGCTAGATTTTTGGTTGGTCTTTTCATCTTTTTCCAGCTGTTTGAGACAATAGTTTAGGTTGTTTATTTCTGATATTTCTGTCTTTTGGATATAGGCATTTATGGAAATAAACTTTCCTGTCAGGACTGCTTTAGCTGTGTCCCACAGATTTTGATAACTTGTGTCTCCTTTTCATTTAGTTCAAAGAATATTTTGATTTCCCTCTTGATTTCCTTATTTATGAAATAATCATTCAGCAGAAGGTTGTTTAGTTTCCATGACTTTGTGTAGATATGAGAGTTTCTGTTGTTGTGATTTCTAATTTTATTCCACTGTGATCTGAGAAGATGCATGGTATCATTTTTTTTTTAATTTTTTGAGACATGCTTTGTGACCTAGGATATGGTCAATCTTAGAGAATGTCCCATGAGCTGATGAGAAAAATGTATATTTAGTGGTTTTTTGGTAGAATGTTATGTAAATGTAAGTCAGGTCTATTTGTTCTAGAGTTCTGTTTAACTCCAATATTTCTTGTTAATTTCTGTTGGAGGATGTGTCCTGTGCTGTCAGATGGGTGTTGCAGTTTATCATTTTATTTAGATCCAGTAGGGTTTTCTTTATGAATCTGGGTGCACCTAAGTTGCGTGTATACATATTTAGTATGGTTATGTCTTTTTGTTGAACTGTATTCTTCACCATTATATAGTGACCTTGTGTTTCATTAATTTTGTTGATTTAAAAACTAAGTTATCTGAAATCAAAACCACCATGCCAGACTTCTTTTGTCTTCCATTTGCTTGAAATATCGATTTTCACCCCTTTGTTTTCAGTCTAAATACATCCTGGCAGGTTAGATGTGTTTCCTGGATACATGGCTTGTGTGTATTTATGCACTCAGCCAGCTGATATCTCTTCAGTTGCCAACTCAAGCTATTCATTCACATTTATTGAGAGAACTGACAGGTATGGCAAGTTTTTGTTCACCCTGTTGGGCTGAACTTTGTTGCTTTGTTTTCTCTCTTGAGCCATTGTAGTATCTCGCCTTTGATCTTTACCTTTTGAATGATTTTTACATTCATGAGTATTTATTGTGCTGTTCCATGTGTAGCACTGTTTTGAGTAGTTCTTGGAGGGCTGGTCTTGTCTTGTTGAATCCCCTCAGGTTTTGCTTATCTGAGAATATCTTTATTTCTCCTTTGTATGGAAAACTTAGTTTTGCAGGGTATAAGATTCTAGGCTGGACGTTATTCTGTTTCAGAAGAGTGAGAATAGAGTCCCAGTCCCTTCTTGCTTGCAAGGTTTCACTTAAGAAGTCTGGTGTTATTTGTGTGGGCTTCCCTTTGTATGTTACTTGTTTCTTTCACTTACAGCTCATATAAGGGACTCCTTAGCAGATACTTTGGTCAGTCTGATACTGCATGTCATGGTGTCTTCCTGTTTGCAATTAATCTCCCAGGAGTCCTTTGAGTGTCTTGAATCTGGATAGCTAGATTTTTAGCAAGGGATGGAAATTTTCCTCTACTATATCTTCAAATAGCTTATCCAACCCTTGTATATTTTCTTCTTCCCCCTGAGGGATGCCCATAACTCTCACATTAGGCTTCCTCAAATAATCCCACATTTCTTGTAGGCTTTGGCCTTTTCTCTTCTTTGCTCTAACTCTTTGACTGACTTATTTAATTGAAAGGTGTTACCTTCGCTCTCTGAGATTCTTTCTTCTGTTTGATCTGCCCTGTTCTTGAGACTTTCCACTGTTTTTTGTAGTTCCTTGAATATATTCTTCATTTCCAGGAGTTTGGTTTGATTTTTCTTTAATATTTCAATTTCTTTAGTGAATTTTTCTTCCAAGTTCTGGATTCCTTTTTTGTGGTTTCTTTGTGTTGGTTTTCAATTTTTTCTTGCATATCAGTGAGTTTTGTTATAATCCATGTTTGAAATTCTTCCATCATTTTAGTGTTCTGAATTTGGTTAATGTCCATTGCTAGAGAGCTGGTGTTCCTCTTTGGGGGTGTGCTTTCCATTTGATTCTTCATACTTCCAGAGTTCTTTCACTGAGTCCTTCCCATCTGAATCAGCAGTTGCTTGCTAACTGTCAGTTTCATTTGGAAAGTAACATGCTGTGTGCAGGCTCTGTTCCAGTAGATGGTGTTTCAGAGCAAGGGAGATCACAGCTGCTCTCTAACAGCCTGGATGTGTGTGCTTTTGTGCTTGCTTGATCTGCCACTAGGGGGAGCCACTAATATGTTGTTCAGTGTTCTACTACAGTTGGGAGGCTCCTTCTGATGGGGTGGGTTATTTGGGGAGCCTATTTTGTCAGGATTTTTGTTACCTGACCACGTATCCCACTGTTAGTAGCCCACTGGATTTGGAAATCCAGCCCCAGAGTTATGAACCTACTGGATGACCTAAACTGGTTTCATGAGCAAAGTTACTGGGCTATCAACTATTAATCTGCATGAAGGTCCCACGGATTCAAGCCAGAGGGAAAGTGCCTTTTATGCCTCTTGCTAACTCCAGTGGTGGAGCCTACCACTTTTGGTGTGAACATTGCTGGCTAGGGGGAGGAGGTTGTGCCCCAGTCCTCCCACCACCCCAGTGTCTGTAAGTCCCATAGGTGTTTGCTTCCCAAGACTGGGGACGTATTCAGAATTCACCCATCAAAACGGGCCTAGCTATTTGACCATAGGTTGTGTAGGGGCAGAGTTTGTCATGAGAGCCCCCAGGCTGGGGGAAGGGAGCTGCCTGACACCATAGCACACTACAGTGTCTGAGTTGTGGGCCATGAAAATGGTGACTGCCCACCCACAGAGTGCTAACACTGGAGGCAACTGTTCAGGAGTTCACAGTTGCTGGATCCAGGAGCTGAATCATCAGGTTGCCCTTTTGTCTCTTTTATGTCACTCTTCCACAATCTCACACCTGTCCTTCAGGAGCTCTCCCTCTTTCTAACCCACCCTGAGTGGACCTATTCACCTGCAGCAGTTTCCAGGTTAGAGTCCCCTACTTAGTGTTCACCTCCATTGTTCTTGTCCTGCTTACTGCCAGAGGCAAGTTACCTGTCTCCTAACTCCCTCCAGCAGTAGCTCAGATGAGTCCCTCACCTGCCATGTGCAATTCTGGCACAAAGGTCTGGGGGATTCAGGATGTTTCCCACTATCATTTTTTCCACAATGTCCCACATCTCCTGGCATGATTTTGCACTGACTTTAGGCAGGTCCCTGTCTGAGAGGGTGTGGAGGTCAGTGGGGAAGCAGGACATTCTCCTGTGGGTCTGATCCCACTGCACTCGCTGGCCAGGTGGGCACAGTCATCCTATGCTCAATTTTCTATCATTTATCTCCCACTCTCCAGATTTCATGATCCTATCTCCTGTTCACATTTTTTTCCCTCTTTTGTGTGTCTCACACTGATTCTCTGCCGATTCACAATGCTCTTCATGCAGGGGAGCAATCCACTCATGTGTAGCAGACCAAGATCTACGCTTCTTTCTTTGGGAGCAGGAATCCAGAAGGTCACCTTTACTGAGTCATTTTTCCCCCTACATCATTTCTTTTTTTTTTTAATATGAAGAGATTTTTATTAAATTTAGTTCTTACCATAAAGTTTTTTCTACTTTTGGGTGTCGGTCATATGACTTCTGAACACTTTCTTTGGTAAAATAATATCTTCTAAATGCTTTTCAGTCTAATGGCATGTGAAGATTGAAATACAACCTCAATTAAATGACCCATTCATTAGTCTATCAACAACTTTAAATGAATTTAAAAAGATAGATTGTTTATACGTTAGCATTTCACATTACCTGCTTAGTTTTTGTTTTGTTTGTTTACTTTTGTCCTAGAATTCTTTGCTCATATTAATCCTTCCAAACCAGAATATGTGTGATTATATTACAAATAAAAATATTTTTTTAATCACAATAATGGTGGACTAACACTGATCATAACTGTTCATTGAATAAATACATAAATATGAGATGCCTAAATATAAGAATATGATAATTATTTTGACAGTTCATTTAGTATGCCAGTTTATTTTTAGATGTATTAATCCCTTTCTTTATAATTTCCTCAAATTAAAACTCTTCTTGATACTTATGTTCTTTCTTCACCTTTGTTTCTATAATGTCTATTTTCTAGATATTGATCTTTCTACCCCTATTTCCTAGTTTTATTTCACCAGGAAAAGCTGATTAAATAAAAATAACATTTATAGAATGAAAACCATGTATTCCAATGTGGCTAATAAAGTTCTAGCTTCCCAAAAACGTGAATGCAATCTGAATATATGAAGGTAGTTGAATATCCCTTAAATCCCACAAAAAGGAGCCTGAATTAGGGAAGATCATTGTTTCTCCAGGTTTTTTTGGCATTGTTTCTGCTACCTCATGTAGGACCACTGATTACTTATTGTCTTTTTTTTTTCCAGGAAATTCTGGATGTGCAAACATTGTGGTTACATGTTATGCTTTTGTCAATCTCAATGCTGACTTGAGACCTGCACTTTCTCTCCCCCCTTCAATGCTCACTGCATACATCAATTGTGAGTTTACCAACCCCAAACCTCCCTATCACCAAAGAATATTACTACTGTGTGAGCACCTTAGTGTTGATCAGTCAGTGCCAGTTTGATGGTGAGTACATGTGGTGCCAATTCTTCCATTTTCATAATACCTAACTTCAGAAGAAAGGATCAAGCTCTAACCAGGAAAATATAAAAGGTGCTAAATCAGCATCCTATTCCATTACATACATATACCATATTTTATTAGTACACTCATGGATTAATGGACAATTGGATTGTTTCCACATCTTTGCAATTGTGAATTGTGCTACCATAAACATTCAAGTGCAGATGTCTTTATCATAGAATGACATTTGTTCCTTTGGGTAGATACCTAATAGTGCTATTGCTGGATCAAATGGTAGTTCTACTTGTAGGTCTTTGAGATATCTCCAAACTCTTTTCCACAGAAGTTGCACTAATTTGCAATCCCACCAGCAGTGTAAGAGTGTTCCTATCTCTCCACATCCTTGCCAGCATTTGTTGCTTTGGGATTTTTTTGATACAGGCCAATCTTACTGGAGTTAGGTGGTATCTCATTGTGGTTTTTATTTGCATTTCCCTGAAGATTACAGATGTTGAGCATTTTTTAATATGTTTCTTGGCCATTATTCTGTCTTATTTTGAAAATTTTCTGTCATGTCCTTTGCCCATTTATTGATGGGGTTGTTTGATTATTTTTTTCTCATTGATTTTTTTCATGTTCTAGATAGATTCTTTTTATCCCTTTATCAGATTTGTAGAGAAAAGAAATAATTAAGATCAAAGTAGAACTAAATGAAATTGAGAACAAAAGAATTATACAGACAATAAACAAAACCAGAAGCTGTTTTTTCCAAAAGATAAACAAAATTGACAGCCATCTTGCCAGACTGAAAAGAGCTTGAAGGGAAAGGACTCTAATAAACTCAATTAAAAATGAAAAAGGAGAGGTCACAACAGATACCATGGAAATACAAAATATTATTTTTGATTACTATAAAAACCTATATGCCCAAAAACTACATAAAGTGAAAGAAATGGAGAAATTCCTGGAAACATACAATCTCCCTAAATTCACCCAGGAGGAAGTAAAATTCCTGAACAGACCAATATCAAGTACAGAAATTTGATCAGTAATTGAAAACCTTCCAAAAGGAAAAGTCCTGGACCAGATGGCTACACTTCCAAGTTCTATCAAACATTCCAAGAGGAACTCCTATCTATACTACAGAAATTATTCCACAGCATTGAGGAATATGATATCTTCCCTAACTCATTCTACAAAGCCAACATCACCTTGATACCAAAACCAGGAAAGGGCACAACAACAACAAAAAAACTATAGACCAATATCCTTCAGAAATATTGATGGAAAAATCCTCAACAAAATTTTGGCAAATACAATCCAACAGCATAGCAAAAAAATAATTCACGATAATAAGGTGGGCTTTACATCAGAGAGGAAATGCTGGTTCAATATCAATACAGAAATCTATAAACACAATTCACCTCATAAATAAAAGCAAGAAAAAGACCATATGATTCCCTCAATTGATACAGAAAAATTAGCACACCTTTATAATAAAAAGTTTTAGTAAGATAGGCATAGATGGGACATACCTGAAAGTTACCAAAGACATACACAGTAAACTCACAGCCAATATCATTCTGAATGGGGAAAAATTGAAACAATTCTCACTTAGATCTGGAACCAGACAAGGATGCCCTCTATTGCCACTTCTATTCAACATAGTGCTGGAAGTCCTTGCTCAAGCAATTAGACAAGATGGGGAATTAACAGCATTCAAATGGGGGCAGAAGAGATCAAACTCTCACTCTTTGCTGATGACATGATATTATACCTAGAAAACCCCAAAGATTCAACCAAGAGACACCTGGAATTGATAAGTGAATTCAGTAAAGTCTCAGGATACAAAATTAATACATAAAAATGAAAGGCAATCTTATATACCAATAACAGCCAAGTTGAAACTCAAATAAAAAATGCAGTACCAGAAAATGGCAGATTAGGGGTGACCTCCTGGCTTTCTGTGCCTAGAGGAGGAGGTGAAGAACATGGACAGCTACATGTGAATGGTTCACTCTCCCACAGGATCAGCATAATGAACCTGCAGAGAAGCAGTGCAGGACAAGCAGCGCTGGAGAAAAATAAAAGTGAATCAGAGAATCGACTGCAAATTCTGGACAGTGTGAAATATACACTAGGGAATAGAGTGTAGGATGGCCGTGCCTCTCAGCTGTTTGGGACAGTGTGATCTGTCCCACAGGAAGACAACTCTTCCTCCACCAACCTCCACATCCATGCAGGCAGCGAAGTTCCTGAATCTAGTGCAAAGTTGTAGCATGGGCCAACAGGCTGTGTGGAGTAGAGACAGTAGTGGAAAATATTTTGAACTCTCCAGTGCACTGTGCTGGGTCTGCTTTGGGCAGGGGTGGGACTGGTCTGAGTGGACACTTCCTGGTTCTGCAGGAGGGAACTTGGAGATAAGATTCTCACTCCTGGAGGCTTCCAGGATGAGAACAAGGAAGGTGAACACCAAAAAGGAGCCTTTTCCACTGGAAACTCCTGAAGATTTAACTGGTACAGGGTGAGACAGAGTACAGATCCCTCCTACTGAACAGTAATGAGTCAGTTACCCATCCCAGCAGTTGCCTCCAGTGCTGTCTCTCTGTGTGCGCGCAGCCGCTATTTTGAGTGTCCATAGCCTTAAAACTTTGTGGCATGTTGCCCAGACAACAGACTCAGGCAATGCCCCTGCCCCTCCCCAGCAGAGCAGGTCCTTCTCTTGGAGTAGGGGAGTAACAAAAGAAGCCATTTTCTCTCCCAACCCAGCTGCTGGCCTTTTCACGCTGGCAGGTAAAACCCCACCTTTGAACGGGAGGACTAATAAGAGAAGCTGCTTTCTTGGCTGAGTCGCCAAGGGGTCTCAAGTGACCCCCTGTCCTACCAGCCACCTGCGTTTTGTGCCATATGGACAGTCCCTGCCTCTAGAAAGCTGGAGTAGCAAATGAGAATGCTTTTTGAGCCAAGACCCATGGCAAGATCACCAATGCCACTTTTTTGAGACTCAGCTGGCAGGGTGCTTCACACAAAAGGGACAGACTCCACCCCTAGAGGGATGGAGTAGTGAAATACGCTGCTATTTGAGTAGTGAAAGTGGCCACTTTTCAAGCTGAGACCCACAGTGGGATCACCACTCCCCGTTTGCTTTGTCTCCGCCACTGTGTTGCTTTGTGCCAAAGGGACAGACCCTGCCCCTGAAAGAATGTAGTAGCGAAGGAGGCCCTTTTTGACCTGAGGCCAGCAGCTGCCTCTTCACTGCAACTCAGTCACTGGTGCCTCCTGCCAAAGAGAAAGATCCACTCTTGGAAGGGCAGAGTAGTGAAGGAAGCTGCTTTCCAGGCTGAGACCCGCTGAGATGGTGGATAGCCCTTGGCTGTGACCAGGTCAATGGTATTTCATGCTGAAGGGACCCACCCACCTCTGCGAGGGTGGAGTAGTGAGGCAGGCCACTTTCTGATCTGAGACCCTCAGGGGCCTTGGGTAGGACTTTTCCTGGATCCCTGAGGTGTGTATTTCATACCAACTAGACAAACCACACACTTGGAGGGGCGGAGTAATAAGAGTAGCCACTTTCTGGGCTAAGAAGACTGGTGGCCCCAGGAAGTGCCCATCCCCCAGTCTGACAGCTTATCTTTCCCTTTGCAGGGCAGACCTGCCCTTGGAGGAGGGGAGAAAAAAGAGAAGATATTTTCTGGGCTTGGACTTGTGGCAGTCTCAGACAAAGCCCTTCCTCCAGCCCGTCAGGACAGACTGAACCGTTGAAGGCAGGGAGAAAAGAGAAAAGTTTCTTTCTGTGTGTGACTAGCTTGAATCTGTTGGGTCTTGGAACTAAGCAAAAGGGGACAGATTGCTGATTTGGTACAGCGGGTGAGTTTTGATCATCTGATAAGACCATAATACAGGGGATTTCCCTTGGCACTGAGGCTTTTGTCAGCTTAGGGGCCTGTGGCCTGGGAAGGAAAATCTTAACCAGAGTCCATAGCAATTCTACCAATTGACACCCCCATCAAGAGCTGCTTCACAAGAGTGGCAAAAAAGCCTTGAATAACATATTAGCAGCTCTGCCCTAGCTGCAGATCAAGCAACCACTGAAGTATACACACTTAGGCTTGCTGTTACATTTTGCTGTTACCACACCTAAAGTGGTAACAGGGCTCAAGTAACCCATGGGAGTTGCATGACATTCCCCAAAGACTGAGGTACATGTATATCCCATTTGGGTTTAGAGCTCAATACAAAGATATTGGAATACCTTGATAACCAACTACTCCATGCAAACTATAAGCAACAAAAGAGAGGGTAATCGCATAGCCCAACACAGTGTCTTTCACCTCAAACTAGTGGTCAGCAGAAGAGTCACACATACAAGGGTTATCCAGCTCTTGGGAGTCTAAGTAATGGATCCAAACTCACTAATCTCCTTAAGCAGGAGGTGAAAATAACAGGTCAGAGATAACCCAACAGGGCAAAACACCTCTAAGACAATACAGGACCAGAGTGCATCTCTCCAGAATTATCAAAGAATTCCCATTTGAGGAACCCAGAATTAAGTCTATAAATCCTTCAAAGCACCTCTAGCTCTTGGCAACATAGCCTGATGAGAGAAAAATCAGCCAAAAACACAGGAAACATGAAAGATCAGAGATAAAAGTCACCTCCAAAAGAAAATGTTCAATCTCCATCAATAGATACCAACTTACATTATATGATTAAATTGACAGATGAAGAATTCCAAATATGGATTGTGAGAAAACTCAATGTAATTGAAGATAAAATAGAATCCCAACAAAAAGAAATCACAAGAAAAATTCAGGAAACGAATGAAAAATTCTCTAAAGAAATTGAAATACTGCATAAAAACCAAACAGAAATCTTGGCAATGAAGGAGGCATTCAAAGAACTTCAAAACACAGTGGAAAGCCTCAAGAATAGAATGGATCATGCAGAAGAAAGAATCTCAGAGCTTGAAGCCTATGTGCTAAACAATTCAGGTGGACAAAAAGAACACAGAAACAAGAGACAAGACTGAAACACACAAGATATATGGAATTATATAAAGAAGCCAAATATAAGAAAATTGGCATCCCAGAGGGAGAAGAAGAAAATAAACAAGGGATGAAAGACTTATTTCATGGAATACTGGAGGAAAATATGCTTGAAATGTCCAGAAATCTTGATATACAGATACAAGAAATACACAGAACTCCTGGGAGACTCAGTGTGAAAAGACAATCAATACGTCACGTAGTTATTAGGCTGACCAAAATAAACATAAAAGAATCAATTCTCTGAGCAGTGAGGCAATAGCAGGAAATAAACTACAAATGAAAGCCTATCAGACTAACTGCAGATTTCTCAACTAAATCTTTACAAGCCAGAAAGGATTTGGTGCCTATCCTCAATCTTTTAAAACAGAATAATGCCCAATCTAGAATTGTTTATGTAACAAAATTAAGTTTCATCTGTGAGGGAGAAAAAAAGTCCTTCCCAGACAAGCAATCACTGATAAAATTTTCAAAGACCAGACCAGCCCAACAAGAAATACTCAGACCTGCATTACACACTGAACAATGCAGTGAATAGTCTTCAAAGTAAAATCATTCAAGAGTTAACTCAGGAGCACCCAGTTACATAAAGCAAACCTTGTCTGATCTAAACAGCATGATAAACAATAATGCCATAATATCAGGGGACTTCAACACCCTATTGAGTGAACTGGACAGATATTCCAAACATAAAATAAGCAAAGAAAAATGAACTTAAATAGAGCTCTAGAGAAAAAGGGTCCGACATATCACTACAGAACGTTTCACCCAAATAAAACTGGATATACATTATTCTCATCTGTCCATGGAACTTTCTCCAAAATTGATCACATGCTAGGCCACAAATCAGACCCCAAAAAATAGAAATTAAACAGTATATCTTTTCTGGTCATAGTGGTATAAAATTAGAGTACAATTCCAATGGAAATACTCACAACCACACAAAGTCATTGCAATTAAACAATCTATTGTTGAATAACTATTGGGTCAAAGAGGAAATACAGAGAGAATCAAGAGTTTCTTTAGTTCAAAGAGTTTCTTCAAATTAAATGATAATGGAGACATTAGTTATCAAAACCTGTGGAGTATAGCAAAATCATACCTGAGAGGAAAACTAATAGCATTAAACGCTCACATCCCAAAACCAAAAGGCTGAAAAATTGCCAATTTAATAAACAGTCTCAAGGAATTGGAAAAGGAAGAGCAAATGAATTCCAAACCTAGTAGAAGAAATGAGATAACTTAAGATCAAAGCAGAATGAAATGAAATTGGGAACAAGAGAACTATATGAAAAATCCACAAATCCAAAAGCTGGTTTTTCAAAAAGATAAACAACATTGACAGTCCTCTTGTGAGAATGACAAGAATTCGATGGGAAAGGACTCTAATAAACTCAATTAGAAATTAAAAAGGAGAGGTCACAACAAACACCACAGATATACAAAATCTTATTTTTCATTACTATAAAAACCTATATGCCCCAAAACCACATAATGAGGAAGAAATGGACAAATTCCTGGAAAAATACAACTTCCCTAAGTTCACCTGGGTGGTAATACAAATTCTGAATAGACCAATCTCAAGCTCAGAAACTGGAGCAGCAATTAAAAACCTCCCAAAATGGAAAAGTCCCATACCAGCTGGCTACATTTTAGATTTTTACCAAGCATACAAAGAAAAACTCATACCTATACTACAGAAATTATTCCACAACAATGAGAAAGATGGTATTCTTCTTAACTCACTCTATGAAGCTGATATCACCTTGATACCAAAGCCAGGAAAAGACACAACAAAAAAAGAAAACTACAGAACAGTATCCTCATGAATATAGATGCAAAAATCCTCAATAAAATTTTAGCAATTTAATTCATCAGCATATCAAAAAAATAATTCACCATGCCCAGGTGGGCTTTATTCCAGGGATGCAAGGCTGGTTCCAAGTACACAAATCTGTAAGTGCAATTTGCCTCATAAATAAAAGCAAGAACAAAGATCATATGGTTCTCTCAGTAGATGAAGAGAAAGTATTTGACAAAGTGCAGCACAACTTTATTGATGGGGATAAGACCACCGGGGCTTAGGGACCCATATCTGAGGCTGTGGGAGGAGAAAAGGTGAAGGAATGCTTCCTGCGTAGGAACCGCAGATAAGTGCAGAAGTTAACTGTCTAGTTGGGGATATTACAGTGATCTCGGAGTACAGCAAAGCAGACTACCATCTTAAATCCTAAGAGGCCTCATGTCTAACTATTCATGGAGCAGCTTGACATGAAGCCACTCATGGCTGTAAAGGAAGATTGCAAAATGTCAGCTCGGAAGAAGGGACGCAGGCTCCAATTTTTAAAAACACCAGGTTGAGCCCATTCACTCCCCTTTCTCAGTGGAATTCCTCAGTTAATGATTGCCTAACCACCCAAAAAGAAGTCACAACTTCTTTGTTCCTCAATCAAATGGACCACAGATGCTGAGTTCAGAGATACTATCTGTAAACACCTTAAGGTGTTGTTTTGCTTAGTAATGAGCTATGTGTTCCTGCTTCTATAGATAAAAGAGTAATAGGCTAAGACATCTTGTGATTATTGGGGGAGACTTGAAACTTCTACGCATTGTAACCCATCAGCTTTTCACATGAAATCATTGTAGTATATAACATGAAAAAGAGAATAAAAATGGGTATTAATTATCAGTCAGTACCACCTGGCTCACGGAAATGCTGGTGGTCCCCTGATCTTAACTGCACCATTTCACCTTACTTTTTGTGCCCTGGTCTTTGTCTCTTCCATCTCTGGCAGCATAGACTGCCTGTTGACCTGGTTATATTGGGAGTATCGTGAACACCCAATACTTTATGATAAAAACTCTTTAGAAAATAGGCATAGATGGGTCATACCTTAAAACTCTCAAGTGCATTTATGATAAACCCATGGCCAATATCATATGGAATGGGGAAAAATTGAAACCATTCCAACTTTGAATGAGAGGCAGATAAGGTTGCCCACTACCTCCACTTCTATCGAATATAGTGCTGGAAGTCCTTGCTAGAGCAACTAGACAAGAGAGTAGAATTAAGGGCGCCCAATGGAGGTAGATGAGATCAAACTCTCAAGTTTTGCAGATGATATGATATTATAGCTCAGTAACCCGAAGGATTCAACCAAGAGACTCCTAGAATTGGTAAGTGAATTCAGTAAAGTCTCAGGATACAAAATCAATACACAGATATCAGAGGCATTCATATACACCAATAACAGTCAAGCCAAAATTCAAATAAAAAATGCAATATCTTTTAAAATAGCCTCAAAGAAAATTAAATATCTAGGAGTACATTTAACAAAAGATGTGAGACACATGTACAAGGATAACTATGAAACACTAAGAAAAGAAATTTTAGAAGATGTAAACAAATGGAAAAATCTACCTTGTTCATGTATTGGTAGAATCAATATGGTTAAAATGTCCATACTACCTAAAAAGATCTACAGAATTATTGCAATCCCCATCAAAGCACCATTATCATTTTTTACAGATCTAGAAAAAATAATTCTATGCCTTCTATGGGACCAGAGAAGACCTCGTATAGCCAAAGCAATGTTAAGTAAAAAGAACAAACTGGGAGGTATCAGTCCACCAGACTTCAAGCTGTACTACAAAGCTATAGTAATTAAAACAGAATGATACTGGCACAACAATAGAGACATAGACCTTTGGAACAGGACTGAGAATCCAGAGATGAAACCATCCGTGTATGGTAATCTAATTTTTGACAAAACAGACAAAAATACACATGGGGGGAAAGAATCTCTTTTCAATATATGGTGCTGGAAAACTGGATAGCTACATGTAGAAGATTGAAACTGGATCCCAATCTCTCACCTCTCACAAAAATCAATTCAAGATGGATAACAGACTTAAACCTAAAGCATGAAACCGTGAAAACTCCAGATTTTGGGAAGACCCTTTCAGACATCGGCCTACCCAAAGAATTTATAAAGAATTTCTCTGATGATTAGGGATGTTGAGCATTTTTTCTTATGTTTGTTAGCCATTCTTATATCTTCTTTCGAGAAGTTTCTATTCATGTCATTTGCCCACTTTTTGATAGGGTTGCTTGATTTTTTTCTTGCTGATTTTCCTGAGTT
>JAPYYL010000031.1:670338-694946 GCA_028534055.1 Eulemur mongoz
TGGGGAAGGGAGGGATATATACCTCATGATGGGTGCAATATGCACGACCTGGGGAACAGACACACCTGGAGCTCTGACTTGGGGGGAAAGGCAGTACAGGAGCAACATATGTAACCTGCAATTCTGTATCCCCCATAACAAGATAAAAAATAAAATAAAATAAAATACTTCCTATCAAAGAGAGAAAAAGATCACAAATTAATATGTCATATCTCGAGGAACTAGAAAAAGGTGAACAAACCAAACCCAAAGATAGCAGAAGAAATGATATAACAAAGCTCACAGCAGAATGGAATGAAATGGAAACAAAAAGATTACAAAAGAATTAATGAAACAAAAACTTAGTCCTTTGAAAAGATAAAGTCCATATATCTCTAACTAGATTAAACAGAAACAGAAGAGAAATAACTCAAATAAACTCAATCAGAAGTGAAATAAAATATATAACAACTAATACACAGAAATGCACAACATCACCCAGAAATACTAAGAAAATCTCTACACACATAAACTAAATAACATAAAGGAAGTGAATAAATTCTTAGAAATACACAACTTCCCAAGACTGGATCAGGGCAAAACAGAAATCTTGAAAAGGCCAATAAGAAGCAATGAAATTGAAGCAGCAATAAAAAATCTCACAATAAAAAAGCCCCAGACCAGATGGATTCACAGCCAAATTCTACCAGACCTATAAAGAAGAACTTATTCTTATTCTACAGAAATTAGTCCATAACATCAAGAAGAAGAGAATCTCTCCTAACTCATTCTATGAAGCTAGTATCACTTTGATACCAATGCCAGGTAAAGACACAACAAATAATGCAACAACTGATCGATATTCAATATGAACATACCTTCAAAAATCTTCCACAAAATATTTCTAAGCCAAATTCAATGGCATATCAGAAAAATAAATCACCATGATCAAATAGGTTTCATCCCAGGGATGGAAGAGTACACATACACAAATCAATAAATGTGATGCATCACATAAAAAGAAGTAAAAGCAAAGACCATATAATCATCTCAATAGATACAGAAAAAGCACTTGATAAAATCCAGCACCCTTTCATGATAAAAACCCTCACTATCTAGGTATAGAAGGAATGTACCTCAAAGTTATTAAGTTGTCATATATGACAAACTCACAGCCAACATCATATTGAATGGGGAAAAGTTGAAAGCATTCTCCCTAAGAACTGGAAAAAGGCAAGGGTGCTCACTGTCACCACTTCTATTCAACATAGTGCTGAAAGTCCTTGTCAGAGTAATAAGGTAAGACAAAGAAGGGAAGTGTATCTTAATTGGGAAAGAGAAGATCAAATTATCACTTTTTATTGATCACATAATCTTGTATCTAGAAAATTTCAAAGACTCAATTGCAAGAATCGTAGAACTGATAAATAAAGTCAGCAAAGCCTGAAGTTACAAAATCCATGTACACAAATCTGTAGTATTTCTATATACGAAAAATAGTCAAACTGAAAGTCAAATCAAAGACTCAATATCCTTCATAACAGCTGGAAAGAAAGGAAAATACTTCAGAATATACTTAACTAGAAAGGTGTAAGATCTTTCGAAGGAGAACTCTGAAACACATGGGAAACATCTCATGCTCATGGATTGGTAGAATTAACATTTTTAAAATGTCTATACTGCCCAAAGTAATTTGCATATTCAACACAATCCCCATCAAAATACCAACATCGTATTTCACAGATCTAGAAAAATAATTTTACACTTCATTTGGAACCCAAAAGATTCCTAATAGCAAAAGCAATCTTGAACAAAAACAACAAATCTGTAGGTATCATATTATCAGACTTCAGTTTATACTATAAGACTATTTTAGCTAAAACAGCACAGATTAATGGAACAGAATACAGAACCCAGATAAAACCATCTGCCTAACAACCAACTGATGTTTGACGAAACAGACAACATACACTGTATAAGTGAAGTCCTATTCAATAAATGGTGCTGGGAAAACTGAATAGCCATACTTAGAAGGGTAAAACAGGACTCCTATCTGTCATCATATACAAAAATTAATTCAGAATGGATAAAGATGTAAATATAAGGCCTAAAATCATAAAAGTGTTAGAAGAAAAATTGGGAAAAATGTTTTCTACACACCAGCCTAGTCAAAGTAAGAACCCAAAGCAATACCCCTCAACAAAATAGATCAATGGGACTTGATTAAACTAAAAAGCTTCTGCACAACAATGGAAATAATCAGGACTAGACAACCTACAGAATGGGAGAAAATATCCACAAACTTTACATCCAATAAATGACTAATATCCAGAATCTACAAAGAATGTAACCAAATTGTCAAGGAAAAAAGAAAATCCCATCAAAAAGTTGCAAATGACATGAACAGTAGTTTTTCAAAAGAAATTGATAATGTACCATAAATGAATAATTTCTCAACATCACTAATCAGAGAAATGCAAATTAAAATCATAATGAGAGGCTGGGTGCAGTGGCTCATGCCTGTAATCCTAGCACTCTGGGAGGCCGAGGTGGGCGGATTGTTTGAGCTCAGGAGTTCAAAACCAGCCTGAGCAAGAGCAAGACCCCGTCTCTACTAAAAAATAGAAAGAAATTAACTGGATAACAAAATATATAGGAAAAATTAGCCAGGCATGGTGGCTCATGCCTGTAGTCCTGGCTACTTGGGAGGCTGAGGCAGAAGGATCACTTGAGCCCAGGAGTTTGAGGTCCCTGTGAGCTAGGTTGATGCCACGGCACTCTATCCCGGGCAACAGAGTGAGACTTGTCTCAAAAACAAACAAACAAACAAACAAACATAATGAGATATCATTACTCCTGTCAGAAGGATCATTATTAAAAAGTCCAAAAACAACAGATGCTGGCATGGATGCCAAACAAGAGAAAGGGAACACTTATACATTGTCAATGGGATTGCAAATTAATACCTCTATGGAAAACAGTATAGAGATTCCACAAAGAACTAAAAGTAGACCTATCATTTGATATAGCAATCCCACTACTGGATATTTATCCAAAGGAAAAGAAGTCATCTTATTATAAGATACCTGCACTGTAATATTTATCACAGTACAATTCACAATTGCTACATGTGAAATTAACCCAAATGCCAATAAGTTCATGAGTGGTTTCATAAACTGTGGAATATATACACCATGGACTACTTAGCCACAAAAAGGAATGAAATAATGTCATTTGCAGCAACTTGGATGGAACTGGAGACCATTGTCCTAAGTGAGGTATCTCAAGAATGGAAAAAACAAACACCACATGTACTCTAATTAAGACTAGAATTGATTCAATAAAAGCTGTGAATCCTCCTCATTGTAATTCCACTGGGCTTGATCTGTTTTCTGTTATTAGTGCCCTGCTGCTGAAACTACACAAACACCCCCCTCCCATACGCACAGACTATTGTGGAATAGTTGGGTGTGTGAGATTTTAAGGGCCAATTTCAAAGGATAAGTTTAGAGTTTTCAAATCAATGATAGGCACATACATGGCTAAACAAGGTAAATTGAGAGACTTTCCTTCCTGGGCCATTATGTAGCTACTTTCCATCCATTCCAATCATAAGGAACTTCCTGGTTCTCATAGACTTAAAAGAGAATTTTACAGATTGTATCAAGATACTTGATATATATACCTCCTAGGTACAATTTTTTCAGTAAAAAGTTTTATGGAAATAGAAACATAATAAATTTATTGGCCACTTAAGGACAAATTACTAAAGAGAGCACACACACACACACATACACACAACATTGTGATGCAACAAAAATATCTTAGATCATATGGCATTAATAAAATGCTTGTATCTTATATGAATAATTGTTGAATAAGTCTGAAACGAAGGCCAAGATTAGCTTAACACTTACAGATAAATTTGTAACCTTGTTTTTGGATTTTGCTTTTGGCTCTTATGCAGATCAAAAATTTACTTTCTTGTTTGTTTGTTTTGAAACAGGGTCTCACTCTGTTGCCCAGGCATAGTGTAGTGGTGTCATCATAGCTCACTGCAACATCAAACTCCTGGGCTGAAGTGATCCTCCTGCCTCAGCCTCTTTAGTAGCTGGGACTACAGACGTGAGCCACCGTGCCCGGCTAATTTATTTTATATTTAATTTAATTTATTTATTTGTAGAGATGTGTTTTCACTATGTTGTCAAGACTGATCTTGAACTTCTGGGCTCAAGTGATCCTTCTGCCTTGGTCTCACAAAGTACAGGATTATAAAAGTGAGCCACAGCCCCAGATCAAAAAGATTTTAAGGGTTGATGAGTGCCTGCCCACCACCTCCATTCCAATCAGACCTAAAATGTTTAATTGGCTATAAACCTTTTGGCTCTAAGTCCATAGGTGATGGGAGTCCCACCGAGGGCTCAGATGGAGCTAGGGCAGGTAGCCACACCACCTTGACAATAGTGGAACAAAACAAAAATTTGTCCTTCAATGCTGCCTCTAGAAAATTACAGCTAAAAGGAAGAAATGAGAAAAAAAATCCTAAGCCCCCAAACCGAATGAATATACCCCATCTTGGCCAAGGGAATTCCCGAGAAAGCTTAAAACTGAGTTCTCAGACCTGAAAAAAATGAAAGGCCGGACATACCTAGTTACATCCCCTCCCATGTTAACCACCATCAGACTTTCTTCCCTAAGGGTTGAACAGAACCAGTGCTTGAAAAACCTTGCTTCACTGCTGATTTTGATCAACTGCCTAATGCTGCTTCCCTCTTTTTGCAGTTTCTTTCCCTCAACTGACCAGCATTTCTTCTTCATAAGAGACCACTAATGATGGAGGGGTTCTGACTAGTTAAAAACAAATGCACAATGAGGATTTTTATGTCCCCTTCTTCAGTTTTTGATATCAGAGGGTCAAAGTCTACTCTTGGATCATGCTAAGGCTAACATTTTCTGAATACTGACTCTCTGAAGGGGTATGAAGCTCGACTGTGCATATGTATATTTATCTTTTCATAAATATCCTCCTATAGCTTGTTAAATGCGTATATTCAGCCACCCTGCTTAGCATAAATTTCTGTTCCCTTTGTCATTCCCTTGAAGTACTTGTTTGGCTTCTGTCAGAGTCTATGCTTCCCATTCTATCAGAATGGCCACAATGTAGGTTTTAATGAGAAATAAATTTTAATGAGAAATAAAGCTCTCCTTTCCAAAGTAAAAAAAAAAAAAGAAGAAGTTAAAAAAAGCTTCAACATTGACTCTTTTCTTTGCTGTGAAGTAGTTCACAGACAGTCCCAAATGCGTGAAAGTAAGACTTATTTTGTAAAAAGAAAAGAGAAAGTCACCTCTCAAAATTCTGTGTTTCAATTTTGTATATTTTTACTTTAGTTGAATGAAGCAAGATTATAGCCAAATATGGGTAGAACATGCTCAGAAAACTCTGTTCTGATGAATCCTTAACTTTGCCCCAGAAGAACACTGTGGTTTAAAAATTACCATTCCAGGAACTCTTGAAACTCTTGAAGCATTTTTCAAATTCATTTTCATCATTTCAACTGGGCCCAATACCACTGCTATGGGCTGCTGGAGAAGCTGATCCTAAAGTCTGGAATGACATTTTCAATACCTTTCATGGAACATAATTAGAGGAGAAGCCGCACCCCAGTGTTGGTGACATTGAAAGTCTTGAGAGCTTTCAATCCCAGTGTTGAGTAGAATTTCAGTTTTGTTTCTTGCTACTCTGTCAATTTATACTGCTGTAAACTGACACCTTACACACTCTAAAAAGTGAATTACACTTCAGCTGGCTTTAAAAGACCCATTGAAAGCCCTGTGCTTATAAAAGGATGTATATGGGTAACTTCAGATGACCCCTCTAAGTGATGGCCCGAGATGATAAAATGCTTTGCAGCTTAAATTTCCACCAAGTGTTTTAAAACATTGGTGTTTGTTTCAGGCCTTGTGCAATGCTTTGTTTCAGCCACACAGGTGGTTTTCTTGCTCTTGTGATCAGATCATGAGTCTCTTGCACAACCAGCCTAGGAGCTCTGTAAGGATGAAGATCATTAACCCCACCCTTGTTTCATTAGAGACAACCCCAGGCCTCATTAAATAGCCATATGGAAGAGACAATCTGGGCCTCTGAGCCCATGGCTGTACTTCCCTATCAATCATTTGCATATGCTGTTGGAGGGCCTCTCTTCCAAGCCTTTGATAAACAGGAATTCAACCTCAAATTTGCCTTAGAAGCCAACAGATATTATCTCCAGTGGAAAAGTAGACAGTGAGGGAGACAGCTCTGGCCAGAAGCAGAAGAGAACCAGGGTTGTTTCAGCTCTCATTGTCTACTACATGTTGTGCACCAAATAACCTCAAAGGTTAACTTCTATGCTTTCCTTATTGCAAGAGCTAAATATATAAGCATGCACCTTCTGCTTATAGAAACTTCAAACCCTATTAGGCTACACTGTCATAAACTCTGGCTTGAAGGGGGAGTATGAGCTTAAGAATATTACTTACAGAGTCTTTTTTTAAAGGTTCTGCTTACAATTTTTCAACACTTTTCTGTGGGGTGAGAAAGAGGAAGGAGGAAAGATTATTTGCTTGGTTGCTTGTTTTATTTCACCAGGCTGCTATTCTCTCTAATTTCACCAATTGAAGCTTATTTGAAATGGTTTTATGTTTAGATCATATGCTAGGAGAAATGTTTCTCCATCTCAGCACTAGTAACATTTGGGGTCAGATCATTCTTTCCCTTGGATGATTGTCTTGTGCATTGGAGGATTTCTGCTATCCCTGATCTCTCTTCACTAGGTACTATTAGTAAACTCCTCATCACTATCCAGTTGCAGCTATGACAACCAAAAAGGATATTGTCAGATGTCATTTAGAGGTCAAAATTGAGAAACACTGATTTAGGGAAATGTTTGATGTGCACCTGGCTCTTCAGCAGCAGCAGCAGTGTACCTTATAAGAGCTCTAAGAGGAATTGGCTTCTTTGAGTACCTTTCACTTTTTTTATGCCCCAAGTCCTAAATGGCAATGCCTGCTGCTTCCCCCATCACCAATCCTTCCAACTCTCTCCGTGAAAACACAAATGTATGCTATCATTTGCAGGGGCTTAAGTTAATCAAGGAAGGCATTCACATCAACTTGCTTTACACCAAATTAAGAGAAGTAATTTTTCATTTGCCATTATGCAGAATTCATCTATTTGTTACAAAATGCGGGTATGAGGAATGCTTCTTTAAGGAACCTCTAAAATGTTCTCCATAGAGGTTTCACTAATTTACATTTGTATCCACAGTGGACAGGGTTTCCCTTTCACCACATCTCAGCTAACACGTATTGTTTATTGACCTTTTAATAATGACCCATCTGAGAAAGGTAAGGTGGTATCTCATTGTGGTTTTAATTTGCATTTCCCTGAAGATTAAGTATGCTGAACTTTTTTTCATATATTCGTTGATCATTTGCCCATCTTCTTTTGAAAATAATTTGTTCATGTCTTTTGCCTACTTCTTAATGTACTCTTTAATAGGGAATGGGGTTGTTTGTCTTTTTGTTGTTGATTTGTTTGATTTCATAGTAGATTCTTGATACTAGTCCTGTGTCAGATGTGTAGGTTGAAAATGTTTTCTTCCACACTGTAGGTTGTCTATATATTGTGTTCATTATTTCCTTTACTGTACATGAAATCTTTTCAATTTAATTAAGTCCCATTTATTTATTTTTCTTTTTATTCCATTTGTTTTTTGGATCTTAGTCATAAATTTCTTGCCTAGGCCAATGTTCATGAAAGGTTTCCTATTTTTTTTTTTTTGAGACTTTTTATGTTGTCAGGTCTTACATTTAAGTCTTTGATCCATATTGAGATAATTTATGTGTATGTTGAGAGATAGAAATCCAATTTCATCCTTCTTCATGTCACTGTTTAATTTTCTCAGCACCATTTATTGATCAGGGCATCCTTTCCTCAGTGTATGTTTGTCTGCTTTGTCAAAGATCAGTTAGTTACATGCATATGGTTTTGTTTCTGGTTTTTCTATTCTGTTCCATTGATCCATATTTCTACATTTATACCAGTACCATGCTGTTTTGGTTACTATCACTTTGTAGTGTAGTTTCAAGGTGGGTATTGTGATGCTTCCAGATTCGCTCTTTTTGCTTAGAATTGCTTATGCTATTCAGGCCATTTTTGATTCCATGTAAAATGTAGGATTCTTTTTCTAATTCAGAGAAAAATAACATTAGCATTTTTATGGGAATTACATTGACTTTGTAAATCACTTCAGGCAGTATGGACATTTTAACAATATTGAATCTTTTGATACATGAGCATAACATATATTTTCATTTATTTGTGTCTATGATTTCTGTCAACAATATTTTATGGTTTTCCTTGTAGAGATTTTTTAATTACTTTGTAAAATAAGTTCCTAGTTATTTTATTTTCTTTGCAGTTACTGTCAGTTATGATTTTGAGTTCTTGATTTGCCTGTCAGCTTAAGTGTTATTAGTGTATAGGGAATGCTACCGATATGTGTACATTAATTTTGTAATCTGAGATTTTATAAATTTATTTTTCCATTTTAGGAGTGTTTTGGAGGAATTTTAGGGTTTTCTAGATATACAGTCATATCACTGGCAAATTGAAATAGTTTGACCTCCTCTTTTCCGATTTAGATGTATCAAAAAAAAAAAAAAAGTCAGCCAAATTCTACCAAACCTACAAAGGAGAACTGTTTTTTTCTGTCCTAATTGCTCTGGATAGGACTTCTAGTATGTGGCTAAATAGAAATGGTGACAATGGGCACTCTTGTACTCTTCAGTTCTTAGGGGATGCTTTCAAATTTTCCCCATTTAATATGAGTTTTGACAAAGCAGATAAAAGCATATACTGGGGAAAAGAATCCTTATTCAATAAATCATTCTGGGAAAACTGGATAGCCACAAGTCAAATACTGAAACAGGATCTGCACATTTCACCTCTCATAAAAATCACCTCATGGTGGATAACAGACTTAAACTTAAAGCATGAAACTGTAAGAATTCTAGGAGTTGGAAAAACTCTTATAAATGTTGGCCTAGACAAAAAATTTATGAGGAAGACCCCAAAGGCAATCACAGCAACAAAAAATGGACCTGATCAAATTAAAAAGCGTCTGCACAGCCAAAGAAACTATCACAGCAAACAGACAACCTACAGAATATTCACATTACACATCCAGTAAAGGGCTGATATCTGGAATCTATATAAAACTCAGGCAAATCAGCAAGAAAAAATCAACAGCTATATCAAAAAGTGGGTAAAGGATATGAACAGAAATTTTTCAAAAGAAGGTAAACTATTTGCCAACAAACATATGAAAGAATGCTCAACATCTCTAATCATTAGAGAAATGCAAATCAAAACTACAATGTGATATCACTTATCCCCAGTGAGAATGGCCTTTATGAAAAAGTCCCAAAAGAATAAAGTTGGCGTGGATGCAGAGAGATAGGAACACTCATATACTGCTGATGGGACTAAAAACTAGTCCAACCTCTGTGGAAAGCAATATGGAAATACTTCAAAGAGCTACCATTTGATCCAGTAATCCCATTACTAGGTATCTACCCAAAAGAACAGTAGATATTCTATAAAAAAGACATCTGCACTTGAATGTTTATAACAGCACAATTCACAATTGCAAAGATATGGAAACAACCCAAGTGCCCATTAATACATGAGTGGATTAATAAAATGTGGTCTATGTATACCATGCAGTACTACTCAGCCACAAAAAGCAATGGTGATCTAGCACCTCTTGTATTATCCTGGATAGAGCTGAAACCCCTTCTGCTAAATGCAATTTCACAAGAATGGAAAAACAAACACCACATGTACTCACCATCAAATTGGTATTAACTGATCAACACTCAAGTGCACATACAGTGGTAATATTCATTGGTGTTGGGCAGGTGGGAGGAGGGAAGAGGACATAGGTATATTCACACCTAATGCATGCAGTGTGCACTGTCTGGAGGGTAGACACACCTGAAGCTCTGAGTCAAGTGGACACAAAGACAATATAAGTAACACAAACATTTGTACCTCCATAATATGCTGAAATAAAAAAAAATTAAAAACAAAAATAAACAAACAAAAAGGGAGTTTCTATTTCTTCCTGTTTAAGCTTGGGAGATTGTATGTTTCCAAAAATTTATTCATTTAATCTAGATTTTCCAGTTTGTGAGGGTAAACTACTATTTACAGTAGTCTCAGCTAATCTTCTGCATTTCTGCCATCTAAGTTGGAATATCTTCTTTTTTATTTCTTATTGAGCTTATATGAATACTTTCTATTCATTGTTAATCTAGCTATTGTTTTCTTATTTTTATATTCTCAAAGCATCAACTTTTGTTTCATTGATTCTCTCTATTATTTTTTTGTCATTTCAATTTCATTTCGTTTTGCTCTGATCTTTGTTATTTCTTTTTTCTTCACTTTGGGATGTCATTTGTTCTGTTTGCAATGAATCTTTCTGGGGAGTTAAATGATCTTATTATATCTGGATGTCCAAAATCTCTAGCAAGACCAGGGAAGATTTCCTCCATTACTCACTCAAGTAGGTTTTCCACACTCTTTGCTTTTTCTTCTTCCTCAAGGATATCTAAAATTCTTATGTTTAGTCATTTCACATAGTCCTATATTGTTGAAGAAATTTCTCATTCTTTTGGTTTCCTTTTTTTTTTCCCCCCATTTTTGACTGAACTGGGTTAATTCAACAGTCTTGTCTTCAAGCTGTGAATTCCTTCTTGTGATTTATCTAATCTGTTAAAACTTTCCACTGTGTTTTGTGTATCCCTAAATGATTCTTTCTTTTCCAGAAGTTCTTAACAAAACCAAAATAAAAATAGTTACCTTTTTAGTGAATTTTTAATATATGTCCTGATTTTTTTAATGAGTTTGTGTTGGTTTTGTCTTTCTCATCAATCCCATTGAGCTACTTCCAATCCATATTTTGAATTCTATGTCTGGAATTTCATGAATTTCCTTTTAGTTAGAGTCCATTGTGAGAAAGCTAGTATGATCCATTAGGGATGTTAAAATTGCCTAGTTTCTCATGCTGCTAGATTTGTTATGCTGGTTCCTTCTTACCTGGTATCTCCTGAATCAGTGCAAACTAGATAGCTTTGCAATATACTTGTTTTCCTCTGATGGGAATTCTGCTGCTCAGTGAAGAAATTAAATATAGAGAGATTTTTGCCTTTGGTATGTGCCAGTAGGTACCTTCTGTGGTGTTGCTTGCAATTTGGATCACTTGGAACTCAGACCCCTGGGAGGGCATTTATATGCCAGTAGAGATGAACTAAGTTACCTAATCCTAACTTCCCAGGCCCCTGGATGGCAGGCTTGAGTCCTGCTCTGGAAGATGGATCAAGCAGGGAAAGGGAAAATGCACTGTGAGCCTATTCTCCTATGTATCCTCATTCCCCTGTGGTTATCACAGTCCAAGCAGATCCTACAAGATGTTTGTGTGGGCAAGGGGCAGGTGGGTCATTCTCTACAGGAGCAGGTGGTCATGGGAGTTTACACTGCACTATTACCTCAGCAGTGGCAGCAGTGGTGGACAAATGATGGTGGCTACCTGTGTGGCAGCAGCAGGAGGTGGGGGCCATGGATGTATATATGCTTTGCTGGGTTTTCAGTGGCAGGAAGGTGCACAAGAACTGGTCATGAGATTGCCCAGACTCCCCCTGTTCCCTCCTTGGCTCATCAATGGTGATGAGGAGGGGGCCAGACTGGGGTTGGCCCCTCAGCAGACACAGTACTTTAGGTCTGGGCCCCCAAAATGGTGCTGGCAGCAGCTCCCAGAATTTGGAATCCTGGGGAGCCCTACTGTGCCTTCTCCTTGGAGCAATGCTATTATACAGCCTTTAGACAGCTCGCTGTATCAGCCCAAAGGCCCGTGGGAATGGAAGAGTCTTCTTGTTGCTGCCCCATGATATTGATTTGCCCACTGTCCAGGAGGAAGCCAATTCACTGAGATAGCAGGGTTTGCTGCAGAGAAAGAGCTTAATCTGCATAGCACTAAGAGATGGGAGAAATTTCTCAAATTTGCCTCCCCCAGAATTTGGGGAACGGGGGTTTTAAAGATAGTATCTTGTAGGATATTGGATGTGCTAATTAGCTCGGTTCAGGATGGAACCATATGGTTGTAGAAATTGTCTTCTTTACTGACCAGGTTCTTGGGTGGGAGTCACAAGACCAGTTGGGTCAGTTCCTCAGTATGGAACACTGCTCTGGGTAGGTCAGCCATCCACTGGAATGCAGGACCTGGAAGGGATCTTAGAAACTACCCCTGGATTTCAAAAGGCAATGTTATCTATGGAGAAAGCTAAGAATCTTTATGGACACCAGCTATGGGACTGCAGACTGGCAATTATGAAAAAGCAAACAAGGGGATAGTGGCTGATTATTATCCTTATGTTTAGCAAGACCCATGCCTTGTTTTTAGCTAGGCCCTTACTACAGTTCTTGCCTTGCAACCCTTTCTTAATTTGTAAGGGCAGATTCACTGTGATAGCTCATATTGCAATGTCTTAAAGGGGCATGTGGAGCCTTAAGTTCCTCTCACCTGCCTCTTCACCTGTGGGTGCTTCCTTGGGTTCCTTCAATCCACTATGCCTCTCCTTCACTTTGGGTATCTTCCATCACTTTTCTATTGATTCCCAATGCTCACTGTTGACAATCCATCTGAAGGTGAATATCTACTTACCACTTTTAGTCCTGTCAATGAGAGTGACATGTGCTGGCTGCTTCTAGTACACCATCTTGGTCTCATCACTGGATAAATATTTTTAAACAGCTGACTTAACGGTACTCCCAAAGCTAAAAGAAAATGTGGATGCAGTCAAGAAAGCAATATATTAACAAAGTGGACTGCCAATCTAGAGATAGAAAACATAAAAAAGAAAGTTAAAAGAAGTTCTGGAGGTGAAAGATACATGACTGAAATTTAAAATTTTTTTTAATTAAAAATAAAACGTTGCTTGGAAATTCAAAAGAAAATTTGAGCAAATAAAAGAAAGAATAGATGAATTTGACAATGGGACATGAAATTATGATATTTGAGAATCAGAAAATAAAGAAAAGTTAACATTGCCTACAAGGCCAATGGGACATAATGAAGAGGACAAACATACATACTGTAGGGTCCTAGAAGGAAGAAAGTGAATGTGATGAAAATATTATTCAAAGAAATGATGACTGAAAACTGTACAAATTTGAGGAAAGACATAAATATAAATGTAAGGCTTTTGGAGGGTTGGCACCAGAGAAAGAAAGACGAGCAGAGTTGAAAGGGTTAAACAAAGAGGCTTTATTGGAGCACTCCAGGGTGAAGGTAATGGGTTCCAAGGGAGGGACCCGGGTGAGGTTCCCAGGCCCTGGGAGAAAGCAAAGAGGCTCGGGAAGTCACAGTCTCTGGGACTGAGTCAGGGTTTTTATATGTGGTGAGGTGCATAAACGGAGGGGGCTTACTTTTAGATGAGGGTGCAGTTTTCCACTGCTGTAGCAGTCAAGTGATTTTTCTGTTGTTGCTGGCAGTTCCTGTTGTCTCCCTGCTTCAGCTAGCCCTGTGGTTTGGCCCTGGCATTTAGCCAAGGTCAGGCTGGTCCCCTACCCCTCCTCCACTGTCCACCTTACATTCCAGCCTTTTTGGTGATATAGGGTGCTGCTTATCTCTGGCTACTTCTTGCTGAGGAGGGGCGTAGAAGGGCTAGAAGCTGGTATTGGTGGACAGTGAAGTATGGGAGAGGGGGGTGTATGGATGTAGGAGGAGTTGGTTAACAGTGACACGCAAAATGGCCTGTATGTAGTTTCAGAGGAACTGTAACAAACAGCGTGTAAATAGATAAAGTACAGAGTAATAATGGGGCCTATTAAAGGTAGAAGCCATGCAGTTAAGGGGGACTGGAGCCAATTGAATTGGGAAAGGTTTTGATTAGAATTTTTGAGAGTTGTACTGAGCTCATTTAATTTGTCTATGTTCTGTTCAATTAGACCTGATTCATTGACATAATAACAGCATTTTTCTCTTAAAAACAGGCCAATGCCTCCTTTTTCTGCAGTAAGAAGGTCTAGGGCTCATTGGTTTTGAAGAGTGACCTGTGTAAAGAAGGTTAATTTTCGTTGTAGAGAGGCAAGTGAGGTGGATGTGGCTTCTAGTGTCATCTCTAGTTTGCCTGAAAAGTCCTGAGCTGTGACAACACTATGTCCCAGGGCTCTTCTAGCCAGTCCTGTGGCTAGGACAGAGAAGGCTAGAGTGAGGTCAACCATGATGGGTAAGAAAATAGCTCTATTGTGGCAAAATTAAGCTAAAAGTCCCTGAAATTTGCCCTTTTGGTATAGCAGGAGCTGGGGTGTTACCATCACAGGGAAACAGGGGCCCAGGCTGGTGGAGTTAATGTAACCTGAAAGTGTTTCATTACACCCAAAGAACTGTCCTGAAGAAAGGAAGGTTAGTGAGGAGACAGAGTGGTTAGTATGGCATTTTCATGTTGGTGTAGGTGGAGGGATAGTGTAAGAGGTTATGAAGCAGATGTGTTTTGGCAATTATTGATTATCAGGCTCTGGCTCCCACAGGCAGATATGTTTGAGGGGTGAGGTGTAGTTTGAGGATGAGGAAGTTGTGGATGGGGTGTTAGAGTGGATACTGAAGTTAAGAGGCACCACGGCCAATAATGGTCACTGGAGAGCAGCACAGAGAAAACACTGGGAGATGTTAGATATTATAGAAGTTTGATTTAGGAAGCTTACGGTGTGTTGTAAGACTTGTAACCAGGAGGTCAGAGAGGAGTCCTGGGGGTCAGGAGAGAGATGTTTAGCCAGGGCCTGTTCAGCCTGTAAAATGTTAGTAGGGACCTGAGCATGAGTCAGTGTAAGAAGTACTGAGTCACCAGGCTGTATACCAGTGTTAGAGATATTAGAGTTGGTCTCCGGTGGCTGAGGCAGATATCTGTCTGTGTGGGCATGGAGAAGTTGTCTGTGACCGAGCTGTCATTAACAAAGAAGGTTAAGTCTGCTGTAGGAAGTGGCTTGTCTGAGAGATCAGGTCTAGGGGTAGTGGATGCTTTAACCTTTTCTGAGTAGGAGTGTGAGGACAGGGTCAGACAGGGAGTAGGGAGTAGAGTGGCAGGGTTTAGAGTCGGGGACAAAGATAAAGTAATGGAGATGGAATTCCTATAGTCTAGATGGAGTGAGGAAGGCTAAAGAGTGGTGTGTTAGAAGGTCCTGTAAATGGTGGGTGGAGAAGACATGTAAGTCCTGTCCCAGGAAGAGTTTAAGGGCCTCCCTGATGAGAATAGTGACCACAGCTAAGGCACAGAGACAGGGCAGCCAACCATGGACCATGGTATCTAGTTGTTTGGATAAATAGGCCACTGGGGTGGAAATGGGAGTAGGTCCCAGAAGTTGGGTGAGGCCACCAAGGGCCAGGCCCTGGCACTCATCCATGTAGAGATAAAAGGGTTTTTCAGGATGAGGGAGTCTTAGAGGACGTGCATGTAAGAGAGTGTCATGAAGCTTTAGGAACACATGGCAGACAGCCTGAGGGTTTCAAAGAGGGCCAGCACAGGCATCACATGCTGTATCATAGAGGGGTTTGGCAAGGGGAGAAAATTTGGGGATCCAGTGTTGGAAGAAACCAATGAAGCCTAGGAAGAAGAGAATTTGTTCAGCAGTAGTGGGAGGCTGGAGATTGCAGAGGGCTTGTTGGTAATTAATAGTTAGATGATGGGAGGAGGGAGTGAGAGACAGTCTGAGGAAGGTAACAATGTGTTCAGATAACTGAACTTTAGCTGGTGACACCTGGTAACCCTCAGAGGCAAGAAAGTTGAGGAGGGAGGCAGTCTGTGTATAACTATCAGGGTATGAGGGGCTACAAAGTGGTAAGTCATACTGGATGACAGAGCTTGGTTGTAAGGAACATTGGAGAAGATTTTGGGCAAGAGCCTGACCAGAGAGGTGGGGGCTGACCCTGAACCCCTGGGGCAGGACAGTCCAGCTGAGCTGTCAAGATGTGTTTGTGTCAGGGTCTTCCCACATAAAGGCAAAGAGATTGTAGTAGGTTGGGTCTAAAGGGATGATAAAGAAGGCATCCTTGAGTACTAGGACAGAAAAGTGGGTAGTGGAAGGTGGAATGTGAGAAAGTAAAGTGTAGGGATTAGGTACTACAGGATGTATAGGGATGACTGCCTTGTTAATGAGTCGTAGGTCCTGAACTAGGCAGTAGGAGCCATTTGGCCTTTTTACTGGGAGAATGAGTATGTTTTAGGGGGAGTTGATGGGGATTAAGAGTTCCTCGAACAGCAGATGTTCAATGATGGGCTTTACACCTCTGCAGTAGGTTGGGGAGATGGGGAACTGTGGCTGGGAAGAGAAAGATGAAGGATTTTTAAGTTGAATGGGGATAGGGGTATGGTGGGTGGCCACTATTGGGGTGGAGTTGTCCTAGACCTGAGAATTTACTAGATCTGGTGGAAGAGAGTAGGTAGGACCTGGTCAAGTGGGAGAGGCTGTGGGTGGGGATGGAAGGTCTGGAGAGAGAGAGAGAGAGGAAAGGGCCCGGCCCAAGAAAGGCAGAGGTCTCCAGGACACAGTCTGAGTCAGGTGAACACAGGGAGGACTCACCGTTTATAAGGAACTTAAAAAAAGGACCTTCTGTGAGTCAGCTGCAGTCCCAGATTAAGCATAGAGTCCATCAGAGGGGCTGGCATGGCCATGGGCCAGTCTGGCCCTGTGTGACCCAGACTCCCTTCCAGGGTTTCGGCACCAAATGTAAGGTTTTTAGATGGTCGGCACCAGAGAAAGAAAGATGAGCAGAGTTGAAAAGATTAAGCAAAGAGGCTTTACTGGAGCCCTCCAGGGTGAGGGTAACAGGTCCCAAAGGAGGGACCCAGGTGAGGTTTCCAGTCCCCGGAAGAAAGCAAAGAGGCTCAGGAAGTTGCAGTTGTCTGGGACTGAGGCAAGGGTTTTTATATGTGGTGAGGGGCATAAACAGAGGGGGCTGGCTTTTAGATGAGGGTGCAATTTTCCGCTGCTGTAGCAGACAGTCAAGTGATCTTTCTGTTGTTGCTGGCAGTTCCTGTTGTCGCCCTGCCATAGCTAGCCCTGTGGTTTGGCCCTGGTACTTAAGCCAACGTCAGCCTGGTCCCCTCCCCCTTTCCCATTGTCCACTTTATAATAAACATGCAAGATACATAATTAAATCCAACAATCACAAACTTAGAAAGACCCTTATTGAGATACATTTTAACCAAATTGTCAAAAGACAAAAATAAAAGAGAGATTTTAAAATCAACAGAGTAGTGACTTGTTACAAGCAAAGCATCCCAATAATTATCATGAGTTTTTTTTATGAAGTTTTTAAAAATTAAAAATATTAAAGGCCTGAGGTAGTGGGTTAACTCAATTAAGGCAATAAAGAAAAAATAACACTCATACGCCAAAAATCCTACATGAAGAAAACCTATGTTCACATATGAGAATAATATAAAGATTTTTACAAATAAGCAAAAGCTGAGGAGTTCTTAACACAAGATCTTCTATGCAAAAATGTAATAACTAGAACCTATTTAGAACTCAGGAAAATCAGCAAGAAAAAAAATCAAACAACCCTATCAAAAAGTGGGCAAAGGACAAGAACAGAAATTTTTCAAAAGAAGACAGAAGAATGGCCAAAAAACATGTGAAAAAATTCTCAACATCTCTAATCATCAGGGAAATGCAAATCAAAACCACAATGAGATATCACTTAACTCCAGTGAGAATGGCCTTTATCAAAAAGTCCCAGAACAACAAATGTTGATATGGATGTGGAGAGACAGGAACACTCATACACTGCTGGTGGGACTGCAAACTAGTGCAATCTCTGTGGAAAGCAATATGGAGATAGCTTAAACAGATATAAGTAGACCTATCATTTGATCAAACAATCCCATTATTGGGCATCTATCCAAAAGAACAAAAGACATTCTATAACAAAGATATCTCCACTCAAATATTTCTAGCAGCACAATTCACAATTGCGAAAATGTGGAAACAACCTAAGTGCCCATCAATCCATGAGTGGGTTAATAAAATGTGGCATATGTATATCATGAAGTACTACTGAGCTATAAGAAACAATGATGATATAGCACCTCTTGCATTTTCCTGGACAGAGTTGGAACCCATTCTATTAAGTGAAGTATCCTAAGAAAGGAAAAATAAACACCACATGTACTCACCATCAAATTGGTTTCACTGATCATCACCTAAGAGGACATTTAGGAATAACATTGAATGGGTATCGGGCAGATGTGGGTGGGAGAGGGGATGGGTGTACACATACATAATGAGTGTGATGTGCACTGTCTAGGGGATGGACACATTTGAAGCTCTGAATTGGGGGGCTTGGGGGGCAGGGCAATATATGTAATCTAAATTTTTGTACCCCCACAATATGCTGAAACAAGAATAAAAAATAAATAAATATTAAAAAAAAAAGAATGTTTTTCATGTTAAAATGAAAGATAAATGGCCAGTAACTTAAAGCCAGGAGGAAGGGGGAGGGAAAGAAGATCCTTGGTAAAGATAAATGTATTGAAAACTTTAAAGCCAGTATTATTGTCATTTTACCTTGTAACTCTACTTTTTGTTTTCTAACTGACTTTACAGAAGTAAAAATGGTATAAAATTTTTTCGTTTACTTTTTTGGTCACACAGTGAAAAAGCTGTAATATTTTGACAACAATAATTGATAAGATACATGGGAATAGACCTGTACACAAAATATGATTTTTTGTATGCCGGTAAAGTTAAGCTGGTATAAATTCTAACAAAAATATAAGAACTTTAAAATACAAAATAATTCATATTTATCTACAAGGAAAATACATGCACAACACAAAAAAAGAAAATGAGAAATTTAAAAGTTTACTAAAACAAAGAGTTGATTTATACATTTTCATTTATATTTCTTTATTTTTATTTTTAAAAATTAAAAAAATTTTTTTTGAGTATATTACAGGGGTGCAAATGTTTATGTTACATATGTTGCTGTTACCCCACCTGAGTCAGAACTTCAAGAATGTTCATCCCCTGGACGGTGTGCACTACACCCATTAGGTGTGAATGCACTCGTCACCTCCTTCCTCCTTCCATATGCCCACCACCAGATAAATGTTACTACTATATGTGCACTTAAATGTTGATCAGTTAATACCAATTTGATGGTGAGTACATGTGCTTATTTTTCCATTCTTGGGATACTACTCTTAGTAGAATGGGTTCCAGCTCTATCCAGGACAATAGAAGAGGTGCGATGTCATCATTGTTTGTTGTGACTGAGTATATGTATGCCATGTTTTATTAATCCACTCATGTATTGATGGGCACTTGAGTTGTTTGCATATCTTTGCAATTGTGAATTGTGAATTGTGCTGCTATAAACATTTGATTGCAGATGTCTTTTTTATAAAATACCTTTTGTTCTTTTGGGTAGATGCACAGTTTGGATTCCTGGATCAAATTCTACTTGTATCTGTTTAAGGTGTCTCCATATAGCTTTCCACGGAAGTTGTACTAGTTTGCAGTCCCACGAGTAGTGTATGAGTATTCCTATCTCTCCACATCCATGCCAACATTTGTTGTTTTGAAACTTTTTTGTATGTGTTTAATAAAATTTTATTTATTTATTTATTTACTATTTTTATTCGTATTTCAGCATATTATGGGGGTACAAAAGTTTAGGTTACATATATTGCCCTTCCCCCACAGCCCCCCGAGTCAGAGCTTCAAATGTGTCCACCCTCTAGATGGGGCCTACCTAAAAATGATACAAGCCATATATGACAAACCCACAGCCAAAATCATACTGGATGGGGAAAAATTGAAAGCCTTCCCACTTAGAACTGGAAACAGACAAGGTTGCCCACTGTCCCCACTGCTAGTCAACATAGTGCTGGAAGTCTTTTTGAGAGCAATCAGGCAAGATAACATAATCAAGGGAGTCCAAATGGGGACAGAAGAGATCAAACTCTCACTCTTTGCAGATGACATGATATTATATTTAGAAAACCTCAAGGATTCAACCAAGAGACTCCTGGAACTTATAAATGAATTCAGTAAAGTCTCAGAATACAAAATCAATGCACACAAATCAGAGGCATTCATATATGCCAATAACAGTCAAACTGAGAACCAAATCAAAGACTCAAATACCCTTCATGATAGCAACAAAGAAAATAAAGTATATAGAAATACATTTAACTAAGGAGGTAAAAGACCTCTACAGGAAGAACTATGAAAATCTGAGAATGCAAATTGCAGAGCACGTAAGCATGTGGAAAACCATACCATGCTCGTGGATCAGAAGAATCAACATTGTTAAAATGTCTATACTACCCAAAGTGATCTACAGATTCAATGCAATCCCTATTAAATTACCAACATCACTTTTCACAGATATAGAAAAAATAATTTTATGCTTTGTGTGGAACCAGAGAAGACCCCGTTCATCAAAAGCAATTTTAACCAATAAGAACAAAATGGGAGGTTTTAATTTACCAGACGTTTTGATAAAGGCCATGCTCACTGGGGATAAGTGATATGCCATTGTGGTTTTGATTTGCATTTCCCTGATCATGAGAGACGTTGAATATTTCTTCATAGGTTTTTTGGCCATTAGTCTATCTTTTTTTGAAAACTTTGTGTTCATGTCGTTTGCCCACTTTTGTAAGGATTGTTTAATTTTATTCTTGCTGATTTTTGTGAATTTTATATAGATCCTAGGTATCAGCCCTTTATCAGATATGTAACATGCAAATATTTTCTCACATACTATAGCTTGTCTGTTTGCTCTCATGATAGTTTCCTTGGCTGTGCAGAAATATTTTAACTTGATCAGGTCCTATTTGTCTATTTTTATTGTTGCTGTGATTGCCTTTGAGGGTTTTCTTCACAAATTCTTTGCCTAGGCCAATGTCTATAATAGGTTTTCCAACATTTTCTTCCAGAATTAATATACTTTGATGACTTAGGTTTAAAACTGTTTTCCACAATTAGTTGATTTTTGTGAGAGGTGAAAAGTGTGGATCCTGTTTCTGTGTTCTACATGCGGCTATCCAATGTTCCCAGCACCATTTATTGATAATGATTCACTTCCTCAGTGTTTGTTTTTAAAGAAGAGTGTAGAGTATGAAATGAGAGACAAAAAACTCTAAGAAATGTGAAAAACAAAGAGCAAAACCAGAAGAATGTCCATTCTTAAGAATAATTATTCTAAAATTTTTTTCAGCATATAATTGGGGCACAAAAGTTTAAGTTAAGTATATTGCCATTGCTCTGCCAACCCCCAGAGTAAGAGCTTCAAGTTTGTCCATCCACTAGATGGTGTGCAATGCACTCATTATGTGTGTGTAAACCGATCTCCTCCGCCTTACATCTGCCTGACACCCAATTAATGTTATTCCTAAATGTACTCTTAGGTGATGATCAGTGAAGCCAATGTGATGGTGAGTATATGTGATGCTTATTTTTACATTCTTGGGATACTTCACTTGGTAGAATCGGTTCAAACTCTATCCAGGAAAAAATAAGAGATGCTATATTCCCAATATTTCTTATAGCTGGGTAGTATTCCATGATATACATATACCACATTTTATTAACCCACTCATGGATTTATGGGCCCTTGGGTTATTTCCACATCTTTGCAATTGTGAATTGTGCTGCTAGAAACATTCAGATGCAGGTGCCTTTTTTATAGAATGACTTTGGTTCTTTTGGATAGATGTCCAATAATGGGATTGCTTGATCAAATGGTAGGTCTACTTCTGTCTGTTTCAGGTATCTCCATATTGCTTTCCACAGAGGTTGCACTAGTTTGCAGCCCCACCAGCAGTGTATGAGTGTTCCTGTCTCTATGCATCCATGCCAAAATTTATTGTTATGGGACTTTTTGATGAAGGCCATTCTCACTGGAGTTAAGTGATAGCTCATTGTGGTTTTGATTTGCATTTCCCTGATGATTAGAGATGTTGAGAATTTTTTCATATGTTTTTTGGCCATTCTTCTGTCTTCTTTTGAAAAATTTCTGTTCATGTCCTTTGCCCACTTTTTGATAGGGTTGTTTGATTTTTTTCTTGCTGATTTTCCTGAGTTCTAAGTAGATTCTAGAGATCAGTCCTTTATCGAATGTGTAACATGCAAAAACTTTTTTGCATTCTGTACATTGTCTCTTTGCTCTCATGACAGTTTCTATGGCTATGAAGAAGCTTTTTAATTTAATCAGATCCCATTTATTTATTTTTGTTGTTGCTGTGATCGCCTTTGGGGTCTTCATAAATTCTTTTCCTAGGCCAATGTCTATAAGAGTTTTCCCCACATTTTCGTCTAGAATTCTAATAGTTTCACAACTTAGGTTTAAGTCTGTTATCCACTGTGATTTGATTTTGTGAGGAGTGAAAGCTGCAGATCTTTTTTCAATCGATTACACGTGGCTATCCCGTTTTCCCAGCACCATTTATTGAATAAGGATTCTTTTTTCCAGGGTATGTTTTTCTCTGCTTTGTCAAAGATTAGATGGCTATATGAGGATGGTTTTATATCTGGATTTTCAGTTCTGTTCCACTGGTCTGTGTCCCTGTTCTTGTTTTAATAACCACAGTCTTGTAGTATAGTTTGAAGTCTGGTAAATTCATACCTTTCATTTTGTTCTTGTTGCCTAAAATTGCTTTTACTAAACAGGGTCTTCTCTGGTTGCATATGTAGTGTATAATTATTTTTTTCTGTATCTGTGAAAAATGATGTTAGTAAGTTAATAGGGGTTGCATTGTATCTGTAGATAACTTTGGGTAGCATAGGCATTTTAACAATGTTGATTCTTCTGATCCAGGATTATGGTATGCTTTTCCACCTATTTATGTGCTCTGCTATTTCCTTCCTCAGTGTTTCATAGTTCTCCCTGTAGAGGTCTCTTACCTCCTTAGTTAAATATATTCCTAGGTACTTTATTTTCTTTGTTGCTATTGTGAAGGGCATTGAGTCCTTAATTTGGTTCTCCATTTCACTGTTATTGGCATATACGAATGCCTCTGATTTGTGTGTATTGATTTTGTATCCTGAGACTTTACTGGATTCATTTATCAATTCCAGGTGTCTCTTGATTGAACCCTTGGGGTTTCTTAGGTGCAATATCATATCATCAGCAAAGAGTGAGAGTTTGATCTCTTCTATTCCTCTGTGGACACCCTTGATCCTGGTCTCTTGCCTAATTGCTCTTGTAAGGGCTCCCAGGACCATGTTGATAAGCAATGGGTACAGTGTGCAATCTTGTCTGATTCTAGTTCTAAGTAGGAATTCTTTCCATTTTTCCCCATTCCGTATGATGTTGGCTGTGGGTTTGTCATATATGGCTTGTATCAGTTTTAGATAAGTCTCATCTATGCCTATTTTATAAAGCATTCTTATCATAAAAGGGTGTTGAATTTTGTGAAATGCATTTTAAGCATGTATGGAGAGGACCATATGGTTTTTGTTTTTGCTTCTATTTATGTGTGAACTACATTTATAGATTTGTGTATGTTGAACCATCGTTGAATCTCTGTGATGAAGCCCACTTGGTTGTGATGGATTATTTTCTTGATAAGTACCTGGATTCGATTTGCTAAGATTTTATTGATAATATTTGCATATGTATTCATAAGGGACATTGGTCGGTAGTTTTCTTTTTTTGTTGCATCATTTCCTGGTTTTGGTATCAGAGTTATGTTGGCTACATAAAATGGGTTAGGGAGGATTCCGTCCTTCTTGATATAGTGGAATAACTTTTGTGGGATAGGCACCAGTTCTTCTCTGTGCGTGTGGTAAAATTCGGGTATGAAACCATCTGTTCAAAGATTTTCTTTATGTGAAGATTTTTTTATTGCTGTTTTAATTTCAGTTCTTGATATTGCTCTGTTCATGAATTCTATTTCTTCCTGCTTGAGCCTAGGGAGGTTGTTTGTTTGTAAAAATTTGTGCATTTCCTCCACATTTTCCAGTTTGTGTGCATAAAGGTTTTTGTAAAATTCTTATATGATACCTTGCATCTCTGTGGCATCAATTGTGATTTCTCCTGTCATGTTATGATGGAGGTTATTAGAGATTTTTGTTTTCTTCTCTTGGTTAGTCTTACAAATTCATATCTTTTTTTTTTTTTTTTAGATTTTTTTTTATTTTTTTTATTTCATCTTGTTATGAGGGATACAGAATTGCAGGTTACATACGTTGCTCCTGTACCGCCTTTCCCCCCAAGTCAGACCTCCAGGCATATCCGTTCCCCAGGTAGTGCGCATTGCACCCATCATGTAGGTATATATCCCTCCCCCCCAACACCCCTTGCCGAGTCAACACCTTCAAGTGTTACCATTCCCCAAACGGTGTGCAATGCACTAATTGTGTAGGCATACCACCATCGCCTCCCCCACGCCCCACCTCAGTCTGATATCCGATTGGTGTCATTCCCAGATGTGTATTTAGGTGATGTTCAGGGAAACCAATTTTCTGGTGAGTACATGTGATGCTTGTTTTTCCATTCTTGGGACACTTCACTTAATAT